>JAMAHF010000130.1:6936-48365 GCA_023627405.1 Penicillium sp. S1316
GATGGAACTGCTCTGTTTTCTTCAGCAAATGCCTCTCAACCTGCGGGACATCATCTATAACTTTGTATTTTGGTGCCAGCCGACAAGATCCCAGGCAATTTGGCCTCGACGCGGACGGGTGGGATTCTCCGGGTGAATCGGCAGGTATCCCGCGAGGCTCCTTAAGTACTCTCCCAATTCGGCATCCGAACCACTCGAAACATGTTGGCCCTGCTCGGCCGAAAGGCATGCCGCATGCAGATCTGGACGTCTCTTCTGGCTAGCCTGGGCTGTAGGAGTCGGGCCCAGCTGATAACGACTTCTGGCGAGTGCTGCCGGACCCTGGAGACCCTTCTCTCCCGGAAATACAACTCA
Source organism: Penicillium sp. S1316 (assembly GCA_023627405.1). Taxonomy (NCBI): domain Eukaryota; kingdom Fungi; phylum Ascomycota; class Eurotiomycetes; order Eurotiales; family Aspergillaceae; genus Penicillium; species Penicillium sp. S1316. Next base: position 7,291 of record JAMAHF010000130.1, read on the forward strand.
ACCCGGCCAAGGATATTTCAACACAAGCGCCTACGCTGTGGGCACATTTCCCTATATATCCTGCTGTGCGGCATCGGATGCGGTGGTTTTAACTAAAGATTGTCCTTCCCTCTGCTCCTCTCATCCCCCGGGTCGATCATGCGCGGCGTGTATACCGATATGGTTCAGCGAGCGATCGATTACCTCCAGTGAAACTTTTTCAGCAGAGTGATCGACTATTCGGCCGTCAGCCGCCGCGCTTCTGCCATCCAGGCATAAATGATTGAACCGGTTTAAATGCATACGCGGCGCCTGTGGCGAATCCGGGGGATCGATCTTCGACTGAGAGTTATCTCGACAACGTTTCCAGTGGCCCTATTTACAACGTGCTAGGGGATGACGCCCAGATCATACACGATCAAAGCTCGTCGGGCATCCCGGCCCTGTTGGAATGGATGGGGCCACAGATGGCCCAGTGCCAGCAGGGGTCCCTTTTGAACTTACCATCGGCCACTTGATCGGCTACTCGAGCCCGCCATATCGCTCTCTACCAGCTAGAGGCTTGGCCTTGGCCTCTGCGCCAATCTATCATCGAAATCTAGAGATATTACTCTTGGCCTTTCGGAAGGAGCTCCCTTGGATGACAATGTCATTAGCGACGCCATGAAGAATGGGTTTCATGAACACGCAGACAGCGGTGACACGAAACTACGATAAGGCAAAATTACGTGTGGTAAAACGATGGTTGGTTTCTACAAGGCGAATCCTAAAGACTGGCATACTCTCTCGGTCGGTGTCCCCCGTCAAGATCTCATAGAGGGGTTTTCCAGGAAGTGTTAACCCGTTGCCTATTATACCCGTCCGCAAGATATGGGTTGCGCGCTCGAGGTAGTCTAGTGGGTAAGAGAGGAAGTGCAGGCCTTTGTCGGCCACCTGAGTTCGTGGCTGGTTATCATTGAGAAGTGCCAGAATTGTGTTTAATTACATTTATATTACTCAGAAGTCGTCAATTTACGGAATGAAATAATAAGCACCTGGCTACTATCTATACAGCCAATCAACAGTACTTGATATGCATTGCAGACGGAAAAATTTATTGTCGGCAAGGATGCGTAGAAGGCCGACCAGGATCCCTGGTAGTGTCTGAAGAAAGTTGAGAAGACAACCTCTTCGCACACTGCTCAGTAGAGGGTCCATAAATTGAGATGGATAGTTTTAGGATGATCGTATCCATCGCAAGTTCTGGAAGTTATCCCCACCAGAAACCCGACCGCGGAAGAGCTGACGGAACATATGGAGATGACCTTTTCCTTCCTCCCGCCCACAGCCGTTGAAGATGTGTGGCAGGTGGTTCGGTCAAGAAAAAGGCTTCTTCAGCACTACCGGCCAGGGGAAGAGTATGGCCTAGAGGACGTCCAGGACCCAATGCGGGGTCAGACCCGGAGCCGGACGCCAGCGAATAAGCGAGGGATTCACGAAATGGGGGTATTGTTGTTCTTTATGTTGATAACCCTTACATTCTTACAACAAGATTGCCATGGATTGTCTCACGTATCCTCCTGGCTGGTGTCGTGTAAATGAGGCGAATCTTTCGGAAATGACGCACTCAGGATACCTATAAGACTGGAAAATGCCATATAGGCTTTGTTGGAAACGCTTTGTTGGAAACGACCATCGCTGACTCACAAACCCCAAATGGTATGCATGACGATTGAACGAGTCTAGTCGGGTCTATCCTGGCTTGCCCCTGTGTATGCACAGGATTGGTAAAGTATCAATGGCCTCCTACGAGCAAAATTAGATTCAATCGCCCAGCCTAGCTGGGCAGAAAAACTTAGATTACCCAAACGAGGGACAATATACTAGAACTAAAACTGATCAACTCACTCATCGCACCGGACTCCCAACCCTTCGGTTCTAATAACGCGTGCCTTTGTAGCGAGCTGACCCAAGACATTTTCCATGCCTGGGCCTGAATAGGAAACCATGCGATAGTACTTGGTGTCGTCGAACTGGTACAGCCTCCATGAGAGGTTGCCACCAGGAGGAACAGAGACGAGATGAGGCTTGTCGGGGTTGTGCGCGAAATAGAGCTCCCTCACATGACTGTATTCTTGAATCGCGTCAATGGTGATCTTCTCCAGTGCAAAGAATTCATCATCTTTGAGGAGGGTCAGCAGATCGACGCAGGGCCCAGCGTTCGAGTGGGACAATGTTAGATTCTTCAAAGTTTTGTGCTGGCTCTTGAGGAACATGCGGAAGTAAGAGTTGATCCCCTCAACCAAGCAGCTATCAGGATCGCTGACGAAATTGATCTCCTCGAGCTTGAGTTCCTTCCCATTTCTCGCGAGATCCCCGAAGTACATACCCACCAGCTTGCCGACCAGGGTAAGTCGTTTGAGATTTGGCGAGCGTAAGACGAGATTCTGGAAGCGATCCCCCTTCTCATTAAGCCCTGACCGGATGGTCAGCGATTCTAGGTGAGGCCAATCTGCATCATGGCCTGAAAACATAGCCTGGACGATGCCACTCTCATGCTCACGTTTGTCATCCGCCAGCCCACCGTACTGAAACCCGGTATAGAGGTTCCACCCGGAGATGTCCAGGGACGCAACCGGAAGCTTCGAGTTCCGGATGAACGACATAGTGATCATAAAGGCTTCCCAGTGTGTTATTTCCGCGCAAGAACAGCTGTGGTTGTCGCTGCGATCATTCTCATTGAGATTGGTGTTGATCCCGACATGCTTTAGGTTGACGAAGCGCCCTAGCAGGGTATGCCACTGCTTCACCAGGGGTTGGGTGAGGTCTATCGCCCCATAGGTCAAACGCTCCCAGGTGTAGCCGGTTCCCATTGCTTGTTTCTTGCCATCGTCTTTCTTTTGCCCCTTTGCGAGTTTTGCGTTAACGCAGAGCGTGTCGATGGAGAGGACATAGCTGGGATTGTCCTTCAATAGACGGTCGACTCTCTCGAAGTCTTTTCGCGAGAAGTCGGTAAATATCGTGTGTTTCGCGTTCGGGTTGAAGTCAAAGCTTGCCACGTCATCGGTCAAATCGTTGTCCATGAGCTTGCTCAACTTGTGAGCTATAGTAGATCGGAAGTTTTTGAACCGCTCACCCAGGCCACCTGTAGGCTTGCTAGAATTTGACATTTCGGAACGGTCGTGGAGTACTTGTAGCGTTTTGAAATGGCTGATATGGTCTGTATGGCTGCAATTTGGAACGAACTTTATATAATCAAGCGGCTTCGTCATGAATGCACCACAGAGATCTAAGGCAACAAAAAAGAAACCAAACCATGGGGGCAGACGATGCCTTATTTCACGGACGGGTGCGCGATGGCTTTTCACCGCTAGCCTCTGGTGACATGTACGGGTGGGCTCACGTGGTTCGTAAGAGTATCGCGCAGCTCGACACTGGGACAACCCCGATAGGGACATCCCGGGACTTACCGAGACCTTTATCTTCAACATGCTAGGGGATGATACCCACATCATACAAGATCAGAGCTCGCCGGACATCGCAGCCCTGTTGAAACAGATAGGGCCACAGATGGCCCAGTGCGAGCAGGGGCCTATTGCGAACCTATCGTCGGCCACGGGGACGGCCCCTCGGGCCTGTCGGATCGCACAATACGACCGTCGCGATGCTGTTCTACAACATCCTGCTCTGCCAAGTGAACATGATTAGGCATAAGTTCGTTTCAAACGAAGAGCAAGATCGACTTATACTTACGCAATGATTGAGACGAGATCACACTAGGCTCAACTAAAGGCTCAGAAGACTTGCAACCATCGCTGGCTTACAACAGCAGGCGCGGTCGTGTCGTCCTGTAAACACGTCAGGTCCTCTCGGCGCAATGTTCAATAAAGTCAGTCATGTTGAAACAAATCATGAGATTGAAGTCGTTAAGAGTGACGGATCACCTCCTTGTCCTGGGATATAGGAACTGCTCCACATATCTGTTGTGCACTGCCCAAAAACTGTACGCTCACAATGGACAATATTGCAATGAGATTTCTCGGTCTTGGCCGATCGCCGCGGCACGTCGCGTTTATTATGGACGGTAACCGCAGATTTGCACGCCAAAATGGCCTCAGTGTGCGAGAGGGCCATCGACTGGGATACGAAAACATGGAAAGGGTGAGTGGAGTGACCTGGACTTTCCGATCGTCTCTGATACTGTTCTAGGTTATTCGGGCGTCATGCCACCTCAACATCCAGTCAATATCCTTCTTTGCCCTCGGTGTCGACAATCTTAAGCGAGCGGAAGAGGAGGTCGCAAACTTGATGACCTTGTTCAAGGAAGTCCTCCAGCGTTGGACACAGCCTGGCGGGCTGGCCCACGAACTTCAGCTCAGAATCAATCACTTTGGGGAACGAGAGCTGTTGGGAGACGATGTTCTCACCGTACTTGATAATACGCTTCCGACGACCATGGGGTATACAATGTGAGCGACCTGCGTTCTCTGATTATTACCGTAGATCTCACGCAGACTCAGGGGAAATGTAAATCTTTTCTTCGCCTATAGTAGCATGGTGGAGATCAGGTACGGACTCCAAGCCGCAATTCATGGCGGCCCTACGAGCTTCTCCCAAGGACTTTACACGTCGGACGAGCCTCCTGTTGACTTGCTGGTAAGGACGTCCGGAACTTCTAGGCTGAGCGATTTTATGCTGTGGCAATGTACCGTCGATACGGAGTTAAAGTTTGTCAATTGCCGCTGGCCGGAATTTGACACTTGGCATCTGCTACTCGTCGTCCTGGAGTGGCGGGCTAGTATAACACGTCCCCAAATCACCGGGTTACTGGCAGGCATATTGCGTCCTCTACTTGCGCTCCGTGACTGAAGTTTCTGCGTTTATCCCTACTCAAATTCAATCGCTCTTGGAGAGATATTTAAGATTCAACCAAAAAAAACGCGTTAACGAGCGCCGTAGGATTTAAACAAATAAACTAGTGATACTACTTCCCATGGCGTGCTTCCGAAGATGCAAACTGGCACAGTACAGCGACGAAGTTCTCATATGTGATATGACTACAGTGACTTTTATTTCTCCATTAGTGCGGGACCTTGTGTTTGAAGAGTTCTTTTCCTACCGAATCTCAGAATACTTGAGTTCCCAGGGTGGGTAACCCGCCAGGCGAAAGCTAGGCCCGAATACAACCACCAGGTCCGGATGCGGCCACCCCTGGGTATAGAATCGCCCGGCGATTGCTTGCTCGGTGGTGGCTGTCGCTTCCGGATTGTCAGAAATATCGTCCAGAATGGCGCGAATGGTCTGTTCCCTCTTCTCTAGGCCGAGGCAACGAATCTCCAGTGCATCGGTGACAATGACTCCTTCAGTAGGACCCGAAAGCGGATCATCAGTGGAAGATATCGCAGCTTGTAGTTGTTTCGCCGAACAACCGGCTTGACAAACGGACAGTAGTCGGATCTCGTGATCGGTGCACCATTTTCCAACCCGAGCTATGGTTAACCTAGCCTCAGCCGGCGCTTCGCCAGAAGTGTCCGCAGTGAGGACCACCGCGAGATGCCTCGGCGTCCTCATGCCCTTCGAAAGGCCCTGATACTTAGGCTTTGTTGGTAAGAGATAAGAAAATACGAAAGACGGGACAATAATGCATAAATCGAGGAGAAGATTCATCGTAAAGCCCAGAATTGCCATTGCTCTCGATCCGAAATATTCCATGGCGAGTTAGCGAAGATAATTGGATTTCACGAGTAATCTACCGGCATGGAAACCATATGCTGGGCAACTGTGTCGAACGATTTTGGGGTTACCGTGCTGACGTAGATATAGACTACAGTCAGGAACCTCACATGTACATACTGATACCAGAATGGTAAGCAGCGCATGAAAGAAAGGGGACTGGGCCATCAGCGGACCTCACCTAAGAAACCTGCGCTACGAAGGTCATGGTCCCCGTATGATGCAATTCTTGTTTCTCTCTACAGTACAGTACAAACATACAGTACCACAAGAAATTACGAAGGAGAAGGAATATCTTCTGGATATTTCTGATGTTGTCGTCTGTGGAGCAGCTCGTTCGCCGTCCAAAAAAGCAGATGCGCCCCCTTAGTAGTCTAATGGCTAGTCTACCAGGTCCGAGTTGAAGAAACCAAATAAGACCGGGGAAAGCGGGGGTCAGCGTTCTTGATTGAAGAGATCTCCGTCTGAAAGTATGTCTTTGTGCCGCAAGCCGGTATCGAGGCTTATTTTGAGTCCATGAAACGCTCTTCCGAGGTCGAATGCACCTATTCTGGTCACTTTTGACCGTAACCACGCTCGGCCAACCTCGTTCGATAGTGTTGAGAGTGCCTGTTCTGTGTTTCGTTCCGGCCGGCCTCCAAACTGTGTGGGAGCAGTGTCCAGGTCCGGAATGACGGCCTCCGGGCCACAACCGCCTCTAGTATAGGTCGGGACGCTCCCGGTACAGCATAGTCCAGTTTGCCGGGCTACCTTAGCACTATGATACGTGCTTCCTTCCACTGGCCCGGGTAGTGGCACAATTCCACTGATCTTGCAAAGAGGGAGGTGATTACTTTCCGGAGGCATGGCCATGGGTGCTTTCAAACATGGGGTATAATCTCATTCTTCCCGGGGGCTGTGCTTCCCTTGGCGGCCTTAAGTGACCGCTATGAGTAGGACGTTAGTGGTCAATTCCCGAACCAGGATTTAACGTAGCCGAAAGATTTTCTTAATATGAGAATGCTCCCGACAATCCTTTATCAGGCTAGCAAACATATCAACGTCAGTAGACAATCGTGCAACAATTGCTGAAAGTAGATATCTTGCCAGCTGATTCTTGGAGAGCTCCTGCAGCTTTCCCATAGGTTTCCTACATTGGTCGGCGCGTCGGATAGCATTGACTATATCGGAAAACTCGTGTTCCCAAATGTGGTTTTCGATTACTGCTCTCATTGCCTCCTTTGCCGCTTGGTTGAATTCCTTCTCTCGTTCCAAACAACTGAAAAGCCAGTAGAGTGGCCCGTTAATCAAGGCCGCTATCATTTCTGGGGTCATGATTTCTGGTACCGGAAGCTCGAAATAGCCAGTGCGTAACTCTTCCAGGATCCACTCAAGCAAGGGTCTGGCCCACGGATTTCGAAGAAACACCGCTACCTTTTGCTCATAGGTTCCGACCTTGCCGGCGGATTGGATAGCGGCAGGTATGGGTGAAAGCTCAAAATCCCAAAGGTTATGTTTTGTCATCGCTTCTTCGATATACTCCTCGTCAAAGTCTTCCATTCGTCCCGAATATTGAAAAAGCCAACGTAGAGGTCCCTTAGTCAAGTCCGTTATCATTTTCGAGGTCATGACCTCTGGTAAGTGAAGGGCAGGGAAGTTATCTCGGGTCGACAATCTATCGACGATCTTTTCCAGCACTTTTTTTGATGAACGCGTCTGAAGGAACCTTTTTAGCTTGTCGCGGGAATTCAAGGCCCTGTTAGCCGATCGTATAGCCTTGGGTAAAAACGAAGAATTGAAATCCCAGAGGCGGTTTGTCATCGTTGCTTTGATAGCCTCTTCACTAAACTTCGCTCGCCCGCAATGCTCAAAGAGCCAACATAGCGGTCCCTGAATCAAGTCCGCTATCGTTTCTGAGGTCATAGTCTCTGGTACGTGAAGAGCAGGGAATGCATCCCCAGTCTCATGCACGACCAGTTCGAGCACATCTCTTGCTGGCCGATTTTGAAGGAACACTGCTAGCTTTTGCTCGTAGGTTTCAACCTCGTTGGCGGCTAGCATCGCCGCCGGTATGATCGAAAGGTCGACATAACAGAGCACACCTCCTACGTATATTTCCATGTCGTCCCTGTCAAATCCCTTCAGTTTGTGGTACTCAAAAAGCCAGAACAACGGCCCCTCGATTAATTTAACCACGATACCTGGCGTCATCATACCCGGTACGCAAACCGTTTCGGTAGGGTTTAGTTGGAGCAGCAGACCAAAATCAAACATAGTCATTTTGAACCACGGCTCATTGAGGGCTTCTGCCGCAGTAATCCGACGCGTGGGGTCGGGATCAAGCATTTTGACCACAAGTCTGAGGAAAGACCTGTCAAATTCACCTACGGATTGGCTATCCCCAGTCTGTAAAGCTTCAATGCCATGTTCTTGGTACTCTTTCACTTTCGCCACGCTGCCGCGGTGAAGTTCAACGAGAATGCAGCCAATACTCCAGATATCGCATGGAAAACTCCAGCCCGTTTCTTCCCATACCTCGGGAGCTCTGTAAGGCTCTGAAGTAACGAATGTCTTCAACGGCCCTTGATTGGCTTCCATAAGAACAGCACTTCCAAAATCGATCACTGTAATTTCTAAGTCGTGTAGATATTTGTAGAAGTGGTCGACATCAATCACCCCGCCATTGAAGTCGGGAACAGTTTGCGGGGCTGTGCGCGGGTACGCCCGCGGCCTTAGACAGATATTGGCCGGCTTCAAATCCGTATGAATGATCCCATTTGAGTGGAGGTCTATAGAAATCAGCGCCGTGTACGCCTATCTGGAATAGCAGTTACCACGTACAATCCGCCACCTGGCAAAGTTGCCTAGCAAAGCTCTGGTCGTAACTCAGGGGAAACACCCCGGGTTGCTTAAGCACCGTAGCAAGACTGGGCCCTAAGAGCTCAGTCACAATGAAGAATTCGTTCTTGTACTCGAAAGAGTGTAGTAGGCTCGGCAAGCCTCGGACCTTGTCTCCATGCTCGTCTCGCAGCTTTCCTACCTCCCGTAACATTTTTACCTCTGTCTTGCCTTCTTTTCTGTAAAAGAACTGCTTGATGGCAATTGATTGAGAAGTGCCTCTACGGCGGCCCCTACGAACTGTTCCAAACGATCCGTAGCCTATAATTGGCGTATCCATATCATCTATATATGTATCAGTAACGAACAGCTTTGAACTTGGGAGAGAACAAACAAGGAAACCCATCATCGGTATCCTCGTTAAGCCGACCCTCGGTGCTTGTATCACTGTCGCTAACAGTATCGACGTAATCACTCCACTTCATCCCGGCATTATCTATGTCCCGGGACTGGGATTTACGGTTACTGTCGCTACCGGCCCAGTCGTCATCATCCGACGCGCTGGTGCCGCCGTCCTCGTCGCTGAGCTTCGGACATGTAGCGGGCTTCTTATTGCGAACCTTCTGTGCGGAAAGCTTTTTGATGGACTTGGGTTTCCTGCGTCTGCTCAGGGGTCCTCGTCCCATGCTATCGATCGTTGGTGTGGTCCATCGGTTGAATGGTGGTCGGGCTGTCTTTCTTTTATCCGCACCGCGGACCTTTCAATAGTCACGCCACGGCAGAATTGCCCCATAAATAGCCACTGCCGGTTTAGCCGTATCGTGATACTGCAGCACGAACATGTGATGTTTATGCTTTACAGACCATGCAACATGTCCGTGAACGCCTGCCAAACATGGGCATGCCTGTCGCACTACGTCAAACGCCGCCCGTACGGGTAGAAGCTGCGCCACTGGGGGCAGAGCTAATCCTATTGATCTGGTAAATCAGATCCACCATGGGTCGAATAGCACGCTCACCCAAGGACTTGCCTTAGATCACGCTATGGAGCACACGCATTACCCTACGCTGACCCCCCGGCCGTTCGTGTATTTTTAGTGACGGCTAAGTCTAAGAGTACTGTAAAGTAGCGCGTGCATTCGGCTTTATGACGATCTTGCACAATCAAGAACCATGTCCGGCTTCAACATGATGTGTACAGACCCGGTTCTCAAATATGTGCAGAAATGTGAGATACTACCGTAGACGACATGAAGGAAATGGGGAGCGGCCCAAACTGCGCTGTATGAATATTCAGAAATGCAATGATAACTCAGTATTCAACCGAGCCTTATGGTGCAGCAAATAATACTACCTGGGGTAGTCGGGGTTATCATAAGCAAATCGCACCTCCTCCTGCGTTACCTGGCTGCATATATATACGTCCACTCATATATCTCAAGCCGTCAGGATTATAGAATAATCGGAGGTGAAACATAAGGAATGTCAAGATATGAATTTTAAAACCAATCGTCTTATCGACACGATTGGGCCTAGATCTGTCGAACCGGGAGCGGTCATGCTCGAGGACTTTCCGTTACTGTATTCCTCATGGTGCACTAAATTCAACTTTGAAATATTTCTGGCTAATAGCCGCACCTGCCGGATTCAGTGAATCCCTACGGCGGTCTAAATCAATACTCCAACGTAGAATATCAAACCTGGTAGCGATCAACGTGCCGGATACTAACCCCCGGATCCGCTATTTTATGCCGGCGCTCGTCCTGCGAAGTTGCTATTTCTATCATAAAAGGTCTCTAGTATATAAAGCGAAATATTCAGAATGCGCTTGGAGCTGAGATCATGGCCACCATGATTCATACCGCGCGTGAACCAGTCGGCCAGATACTGGCGACTATTATGGGTACTACGCCTCGTGGCTCCTCACCCGACGATAGACACGCGCTACGGCTGTGTAAGTCATTGGTACACCATTTAAACGATGCTGATATAAATGGTGAATACTTTGACGACAGTCTACTCAACCTGTCGTTGCTGCATGAAGGAGGGGACCGACTAGCGTTCCAGTTACTGGAGAAGGGCGCCAAAGCTAACTCAAAACGGAAGGGGTCTGGTACAACACCACTTCATAGTGCCGCCGTCGAGGGCCACAGCAGATTGGTGAGCGAGTTGATAAAACGAGGCGCCATTGTGGATGCGACGGACGAAGCAGGCGCCACGCCATTGCATCACGCGAAGACTCATGATGTTATTTCTATCCTAATAAAGGCGGGGGCCGATATAAACGCGAAGGACTTGGATGGCAATACCCCTCTATATATGGCGGCTCAGGCGTCGAAGCCAGAGACAATCGAATATTTACTGAGGAAAGGCGCTGGAGTACATGACGAAAACGATCTTGGCGAGACACCCCTTTACTCTGCAGCATGGCACGACAATCTAGGCGCGGTAAAAGTCTTATTGAAACATGGGGCGATTATTAATGTCAGGAACAAAGAAGGCCATACACCCCTGTACGTCGCCTGCACAGACACAGGGAAATTCCTAATTGAACACGGGGCTCTCGAATATAAGCGTCGGCGGGGTTGAAATCAGGCAGTCAGAGGCGTTAGGGTTAGAATTGAGAATCAGATAGGCATAGACACACTTCTTATTGCTTTGGAGACCGAGGATCGCATCAAAGTTTTGATTCAACTAAAGCCACGTATGTGGAACCATCTTTCATGTCACTATCTTGTGCGCAATGTACAGTACACTGCTCTACTGCGAGATTTCGCAACCTATCGTACACTGGATGTGTGTCAACTTCCGGGCGTATTAAAGGTTGGGCCACAATAGGTAAGCGCTATCATGCACGATAAGCACAGCAGCCTACTGGACTGTTAGCTGAGAGCAAGGCCGAATCCTCTATAGAATAGGGGATCAGCGACCCCTCCCCCCAATCCAGCGGTGGAGGTGACTGGGATCATGATAAGCTCCACGGTGGTTCTAGCGCCAGCGGCTCAGGAGATGCACTACCCCTTCTCATATGCCAACTTTGATATGTGCGTAGAGTACCCGCTGCTCGAGTTTTCTGCTTTCACCCGAGATGAGTTCTCGTTTCTGCAAACCGCGGCCAGGTCTTTCCTTGTCGTTGACATTGGCGCTGACGTGACTACAACGTTATCTCCATGACTTACGTATGTCCTGCGTCGAAGCTCATCTCCCACTTCGGTTAATGTAAGACGATGCGCTACGGGGTTGAGGATCGATCGCGTCAATGCCGCTCCCAAATGGTCCTCGCACATGATTTCTGAGCGGAAGTCTGCGACCTTGGCATCGATTTACGGTGGGATGGGGGCTCGTAAACGATGCTATGTACGGAGTAACACTCCGAAGGTCGTCAGGAAATATCTATAGATGAGGTGATTAGGGTGATTAAAATATTAGGGGCGAAGAACAAGGGCAATCATCTCGTGACTTGACAGGTAGGAGATAGCTGGGAATGCCACGTCGTCTGCCGAAGCAAGCCGTATACCCTGGCGGAACGCGGGTGGTCTGCTTACATCATGCCTGCGCGCTTGTGCGTGGTTCGTTCCTACTTGCTCACCGCGTGCTTCCTTCTTAGCCCCACCCTCCTATTCCTTATGTCGGAGCTCGCGGCGTACGTAATATTCGGTCCACAACCGCAAGAATATGAAGGTCTGATTCCTTGAATCTAGCTATGATACTGCACTAAATACAGGAAGAATAGGGGTAATCTAACTAACTAAAATAGGAAGTAAAAACGATACAAGCAAATGACTGGAAATGACCGAGCGGGCGCTGACTAACTGTAAGTTCGGCGTTGAAGCAATTACTAGCGGTCACTAATGGTCGACACCTTATAATACATATACCTAACATAGATCATGATGAGGCTAGCAGTCGGAGAACATTGGGCGCGTCACGACTAAGAAAACCAGAGAGCACACCTCGGTACATCACGGTAGCGGGGGTGGCGGACATGGTATGAAGTACCCATCGCGGTTGAAAAATGCTGTTGCAAGGATGGGCGCGATCCGATCGCGCGATGATCACGCGATATTTGAGATCATCTGGGAGAACTAAGTTGACCCATAGGATTTTTATATTCTAAGTTACCTAGAATCATGGAGAAAGCTGTCGAAGGACATGACGGTTCTTCCCTGCTTTCACGAAATGGGCATTGTTTGGAAGAGGGGAGAGCTTATCGGTTTGCTACTTTATCAAGGGTATTCCATCGAAACACTCCAAATCCCCCGACATACAATCCCGGAAATTTTTGGATTTGTCATTCAGGGCGATCGCCCACTTTCAACTTGGTGGGAATTCGGAGCCGGAACATGCCGTGAACCAACAGTACCCGAGGCCACAGCAAGAACGTTCCCTGCTTGAGTGCAGCCTTCGGATGTCAAAGGATGGATACACCTTGCCAATCAAATATCTACGTTCCCTTATTCCAATGTCACTGTAGACCGGGTGCAAAGATCGCGAAGGTATTGTAGAACCTACTAGAGCATGGAAGGAAGATGTCAAGAGATCACTGTCTCATGCACGGAGCTGGACTGCAAGGGCAAGCAGCATGTCGTTGGTTGAGTCCCGTATGTTGGGACACTCGAAAATGCACTGTTTTCCTAGCTCAAAATAGCCTGTTTGGTGCAGTATAAAATCTCATCTTCACCTTAACCCACTTTGAAAGACTCTAGAGACCAAGATAAAATCTCCGATTATTCTCCACTCATTCTTGATTCTGCTCAACGTCAAAAGTATTTTTGTCTGAGTTGACGGTGCGTGTGCAAGCCGACCCGGCTGCTCCGTTTGATCCTCCATGGCTGAAAGCTTCCATAGGAGACACCATCACATTTCAGGTAGAGGTAGCAAACCTGACGATTTATACAATTGAGCTTCCTTATCATAAGGTCACTGCAATTGGAAAAGGAAAGTCGGTGCCCTTCACAGTAAACGGCAGTGACCCAGTCATATTCGGAACGTGTCGGCACGAAAATTGTACCCTGGGTGATTCGATGATGCCGGAATTTTACCTGAACCCTCAAAGCGATAATGAATACGGTCCAATATCGTTTTTTTCCTGGGATGAATCTGATTGCAAAGGGCCCTATATCGGGCACGTCCCGGAGCTTGGAGACATTACTACTAGCTCTTATTCGATAAAGAGAAGCTTTAGGGTTTCCCGTAGGCTTCAGGGCCGGGAACAATTGGACATATCTATTGACGAACCCTGTGGTCAATTCCTAGCCAGCTACTTCGCAGCCAATAATTCACAGCACTGCCAGAACATAGAACATACTGGAAAACGAATATGGATCAACGCTGGGCTTGACTGACCTAATCTCAACCAAAGTGTGGCAGCCCACTACTACGATCCTCCGCGAATCTCTCAAACTGTGTCACGATGGGCTAGCCACCGAATAATACGCTCCGCCAGGAAGTCCGAGGTGACGCTCACGCGAGCTCATGCACGCCCTCGTCGGACCCTGGCAGGCGTGCCCATCGAACCGAGGAGGAATTCCAGTATAGCCAGTTACATACCATAATTTGACGAATCACCGAGTAACCCAATGCCTGTGCTTGATTGTAGTGAAATAAATTCCAACTTGTGAAGCGTATACGTTAAGGCTCTTCTTGTGTACATAGAATCTACATTGCTACCAATGTTTGCATGGAAATAAGATCTCATCTCGCTGATTCCCGTATCGCCGCTCGCGGCCCTTGTCCTCAAGGTCTCGTCCAAAAGTACGCACACGGCATGGTAACTGCAACCGCACTAGCCAGATATAACACTAGGACTGTTACAGGCTTCACCAACCTCACCACGAAGTGCACCGGGCGGTAGGTAAATACAACACTTGACAAGATGTTTCGGCCGATATCCCGACGTCTTCTCTTAAGCTGATCTATCTACTCTATCATTCAATTATAGAGTTTTGGAAGGTCTGTTGGAACGGTTTCTAGGGCCTCAAGGACTTCGTCAAGTTCGTTGACGAGTGCGACCCATAAGAACGTGCCATCGGATTTCTAATATAGTTGGTCTTGGACCTGGTCTCGAAGTTTACCGAATGCTTCCTGAGTAGGTGGGCCTGTACCTCCCAGGGGTGGGCACCGTGCCGGCATCGACGACGGACGTTGATCTATATAGCGCTGGAGTCCCATTGTGATGTCAAATATCGATGGCGATGTCGACGAATTCAAACCTCAAGCTGAAATCCAACATTGATTCCTTGCTGGGGTTATTAATCTATCAACTTAGTCCGTCCATTCTCGAAAAGCATCCCAATCGCCTTTCGCTGAACACCACGCCCTCGTCGACAGGCTGAGTTTCAGCGCTGTCTGCCGGTCGGATCTGATGGACTGATACCCTCCGCCAAGCATCGTGCGGATGGAGTCCCTATAGACTATAGCTACCGTCTGCAGGTGCCTATTCCTGGCTTGGCATCCCTATTTGAGGAAGCGCTATTTACGCATGTAGTGTAGGTGAATATTGGAGATAAAGACAAGATGTTATACCCAGCAGATCACTTTGGTAGTAATGCCGCTAAACGACAATGTCCAAAGATGATTGTCCGTTGTCCCTGAATTCCAAAACAGTCCCCTACTGATATATTTATAGATGAAGTGGAGGGTCACCATCTAGGCTGGGGAGGATGGGGGAGAGTCGGGACGGGTCGCGATAAAAAGTCTTCTCAATTGGTTGCCATCAAGGAGTTTGTGGACGGCAAAGCCGGCCTGTACGAAGTAGACATGTTGCGGGAGGTAGGGCAGCTACGGGACAAGCATGAGGACACGGTCGCGGGTTTACCTCGCCTAATAAACTGGTTTGAACATGATCACAAAGTCTTCATTGTGACGGAGCTCCTGGGACCGAGTCTTGCCACGGTGATTCAAGAACCTGGACAGTTTCCTGCAAGTTATGTGCAGAGCTTTGGTAGGCAACTTTGTCAGGCGGTGAAATGTAGGGATTGATCCACACTCTAGCTATTCACCTCGCTAAAGTTTACTGTACAGACCTACACTCCCGTGGTATCACCCACAATGATATAAAGCCAGCCAATATCTGTCTCAGACCGTGGGCGTACCCGCGGACCGTCCCAAAAACCATTCCGGACGTCCACTACGGGGGGTCTGATCCCATTAGCAGTTACAAGTATTTACATGACTTAGATGTCACACTGGTCGATTTTGGCAGCGCTTCCTCTGCGAAATCTCGGAGGCAAACAAAGGAATATCAATCTCAGCGGTACATAACTGGCACTACAAGGAGGTATCAAGCTCCTGAGCAGCGTCCGCATCTTCCAAGCGATATCTGGAGTCTTGGGTGTACTCTTTTTGCACTACACAGGAGCAGCGAGGACAAGGTGCGAAGATTAACACGGAGCCTGGCAGAATCTCCGGAGTGTGGAAAACATAAAAGCGTCTTTATGGCAGGTTTCTTTGATCTTTTGACTAAAATGCTGGATCCAAACCCCGAGAGTCGAATCAGTGCGGCAGACGCCCTCACGGAACCCTGGTTCACTATAGCCACTTTCGATTGGGGTGTATTTTTTCAATCGGATCCAACGCAAGCTCACCTCATAGCGAACTTCATCGAGGGGCCACTATTTTGGCTTCTCAAATATTTAGAACACAAGGAGTATGACGCAGAGGCCATAAAAGCAGCGGTAAAAACAACCCTTCTGGAGGTCGACCTTTCGATGATACCTGCGGCAATGCTACCCGCCGATGAGGTCGAAACGTACGAGCAAAAGCTAGCAGTATTTCTTCAAAACGCGTCTGCAAAACGTCTGCTCAAGTATATTGTCGATATCCTGTTCACAGACAGTAACTTCCCTGACCTTTATGTACCAGAAACTATGACCTCGGAGCTGATCGCGGACTTGACCGAGGGTCCACTGCATTGGCTGTTCAACTACTCCGGAAGAGAAGACTTTGACGCAAAGGTCATACATACAGCAATGAAAGATCGCCTTTGGAAGTTCCCGCTCTCGTCTATACCTGAGGCCATACAATCTGTCGACAAGGCCTGCGCTTCTGTGTGGAAACTAAAGGAGTTTTTTCAGAATCAGTTTGCGAGACCTTTGCTGGAACACATCGTGGGTGAGTTATTATGCAAGGATAATAAGTTCCCCGGCCTTTGTGTACCCAAATACATGACCCCGGAAATCATCACGGACTTGATTGAGGGGCCACTATGTTGGATATTCGAGTTGTGCGAACGTGAAGACTTTGAAGACGATAAATGGTACTTAAAAGATCAAATGGAAGACCGCCTTTGCGACTTCGACCTTTCGTTTATACCTGCGGCTATCCAATCGGCCAGCCAGGTCGAGACTTACGAAGAGAAGCTAGGAGTATTTTTGCAGAATCCGGTGGCAGGACGTCTGCTAGGAGAGATCCTGGATGCTCATGGTGATGTCAGCCTTGCTGTACCAGAACAAATGGACCCCGAAATACTCAAGGATCTGATACAGAAGCCACTTTATTGGCTTTTCGAATATCTGGGACGAAGGGACTTTAACGCAAAAGCCATAGAAGTAGCGATGGAGAATCGCCTTTGGCTATTCGATCCCTCGATTATATGTGAGCGTATCCAATCCGCCAATGCCCGTACACGTTTCAAATCCAAGCTTTTCCAATTTTTGGACGACAAGCAGTCCAAAGAGTCAGGATATTTGCTCAAAGCAGTTGTCGAACGACTGTCCACTCCTGGTGGTAACTATGCAAACCTGCTGGAGGCGTGCCAGAAAAAAAAAATTTTTGCCAGCTTAGACTCTAGCTCTTGATATGCTGACCGTCATACAGTACGCCCGTGCGTAGCTGTTTGTCTGACGGATTCGCCTGATAGAGGGAAAGTCAACCCCAGCCCCTCTTCGAATCCAGGAATATACCCGTATGGAGTATTGTGAAGATGAGCTAGACCTGCCTGGGCGAGACTTTGATCATCCAGTTTCTCCCATTATTGAAATTAGGGGTGGAGAGGTGCATTCTTCAAGCTATCCATGATTCTATTGAAGTCTATGAAGAGGTCCGCGAGGAAGGTAATGAATCCGGAGATGATTCGTATAAGCACCAGGGTGTTCTTCACTGTTCTAAGAAATCGCGGCCCCTAGTACTGTATAGTTTGTCTATTTCAGTAGTAAATTAACAATCAGATGGATGGATGGAAGGATGAGTCCATTTACCCTGATCACTCACACACTCCGAGCGTTATGCAGGCTATCTACAACGCTAGCTTCATTCCTTACTGGCGAACCCCTAGGGGCCGTTTGAGATTCTTCTGTAAATCTAGTACAACCTTCGCATGGCTGATATATCACTGAATGCCCTGTCACCTTCCTTTGCGCGATTTCCGTGCCATTCTCAGTCTTGCGTAGCCAAGTATAACGTGAGTCACCCGCCGAAGAGATGCTCCATGAAATAGAACTCACATTTCCCTGACACTTCTCACCAAAGACATGCACAGGCTCGATTACGCTTCTTCAGCGCCAAGGCTATAACTGCCGATTCGATATGCCCAGTGATTCGTGCTTTATAACCCCTTTCTTGCATATATTTGACCAACGAGTCCACAGCGAAAGAACTGAACTCAATTTATGCTACTCAGAGCAGGAACGACAAGTGGATGGTTGACCGCAGCCTGCAATATGCGAAGGAGGGAGACTTCCCCAATGCGGTGGCGAGTTTCCTCTCGGGCCGGAACAAGGCTGGACACAGCCATCTAGTCGACTGGTTCATCTTGGAATCATACACCATAAGTTACGGGAAGTTCCGCGAGGGACTCTTGGGATTTTATTGAGGTGCGTTCCTTCCGTGCTGGGGCATGCGCTCAAGACCCTGTGCCAAGATGCGCTTTACAGAGCAACGAGGTTCATTACTCTCTAGGTCTACGAACACACAACAAACAAAACTGCCCCTCGTTCTGTGATGGCCCAGATTATAGCGTGGTTGTGATCTAACAGAGTTGGAAGTATCTGGCTCGTTGACGGTGACCACGGCAACACATGCTGTTCAAGGAAGGGCGTATTGGTTAGCGTGAAACAGTCGGAGACGAGATTCCTCTGATAGTTGGCCGCAAGTGAGTTCAATGAAAGAGACCATTCACTAGTCATTTCCTGTTTTTGCGTTGCTCCAATTGCACCATAGGACTGAATTCGGTACGACGCAGTGGGACAACGTTCATGTCGAGATCAGAGTAATGTGAAAGGGATCACGGCGACCGCAACTTTAAAGCCTGCCAGTGCTCGCTGATACATCTCCTCTGCCTCTTTTAGCTTGCCCTGATCAAAATAGAGAAGACCAAGATTGTTACTGTAACAGTGTCAAGGGTGGATGTGTGCTCAGGACCCAGTGCCTTCTCCTTACCTGCTAGTGCTCGCTGATACATCTCCTCTGCCTCTTTCAGCTTGCTCTGATCAAAGTAGAGGTTCCCTATGCCATGCAAAGCATTCCATACTGTATGTCCATCCTCTCATTCGGCCTGTTAATCAGGTAATTTGCATGTAGAAGTAATCGCTGCTCGAGCTCTGCGAACCCTCGGTCGTTGCTGCTTGGGACCATATACCCTAACGCTAGCTCCTGTAGTTGGTCTGCAGGATTATTAGAAGCAGCAATAGGATGACGCCAGTCTGCACCACAGGATGCAGAGCGTAGCTTTCCGGTTGCGGCTTTATTTCAACAAGCGAGAACTCAACCAGAGCTTTTACTATTGTCTTGAAGACCAGCTTGCTTGACACTGTCATCTTAAACCATGCTGGCGGGTCGGAGCAGATCATGCCGTTTTGGATGAGCTCATACTAGATATCCTGATTATCAAAAGAAGCGAGTAGAAGCAGGAGTTCCGCGGCGGTGGGATCACGCTTCTGGATCTCTCCGTATGTGATCATCCATGTTTGTTCCATATTTCCTTGCTGGTAGTGGTGTGTTGGTGTTGACTGAGCCTGCAAACTGGACCAGGAAGTCCGGTACTGTAAAGCTCCACATACTCTCTAACATTTGTTCTCGTTTGACGCATGAAGGCTCCAGCTATATTGATTGCCAGCGGGAGCCCATCCAGCAGGCTTGCGAGATCGGTGAAGTCTATTCATGTTAGTATTAATTCCTAAGTAGAGTAGACAGTATAGCACCTTGTTCGGCTTCTATCCGCGAAATGTCTTTGGCTGAAAAGCCGCTACTTTGTAGCAGGAGCCGAACAGCATCTTCACGCGCAAGCTTCTGAACCGGGAATGACTTCCCTAGCTCAGTAAGTCCCTGGAGGCGGGAAGTAATAATAATCGATCCTCGATTCATGGTAAGGAGGAAGAAAACCTGCTTTGATAGGACTGTGGTCTCGCAACTGCTTGGACTGGGGCTACCGTGCGATATAGTCTTTTTGGATAGAAACTTTCAGAGGTACGTACTACGATCGCAACGTTGTCCGCTGGAATCCGGTCCTTATAACCCAGTAAAGCTGAAAGCAGACGTGCGTCCTCCTTGTGTGCCACGCCAGGAGTCAGCACTGGACTGAAAGCCCTGGCATTCGCGCTCGGAAATCAATTCATCCGAAAGATAATCTTTGCATGTGCGGTATGTTATGATTTCTCGCGTCTCCGAAGCGACAATATCCCGATTGCATGGCGATCGCGCGATTGCAGGATGACTAAACTCCAAATTCTATTAAAATAGCACGGTCTAGTATACTGTATATATACTGTACTGTAGCACGAGAGACAGGTCCCTTAGGTTGGTCAAGTATGTCTCTGAAATGCAAGACGAGACTCGAATGGAATCCTACCAATGC
Source organism: Penicillium sp. S1316 (assembly GCA_023627405.1). NCBI lineage: Eukaryota > Fungi > Ascomycota > Eurotiomycetes > Eurotiales > Aspergillaceae > Penicillium > Penicillium sp. S1316. The sequence continues at coordinate 27,590 of JAMAHF010000130.1, forward strand.
CCGTCTCTTCCAGAGAAGCAGTGTGACTCAACCCAACCCACTCCGTCGGGTTCGAAGAACGTCAACTGCAAATCGCACCCCGATAGCAATAACATCTACACCGCAGGGCCACCTCCATTCTTTACGTCATGTTGACTTCCAGGACATCAACGACTGCCGAAAACATGCGCGCACCAGACAGGTGGCAAAGCCGACGGAGGCCGGAGGGGAAGAACAGAAATCGAAGGACGATGACTATGCGCCATGCGCGTCAACAACAATTATGCCATGTCTCGAGGGTAGGTACCCACCAGCGGGCGTAAGACGTAGTCTAAGACTACAACGACTGCAGGAAAGGTCGGCAGATCTTATGTAACTACAGTACTTTATATAGTCCTCTTAACCATTCCTTTCCGTCTGATTTCCCCATCAACGGCGTCAAAGCTCTACGACCGCAGTACACTCCAAATTGTTCTTCGAAACATGGCAGGCAAGAAAAAGAAGGCCTCGAAACGCACGGCTGTCTCAGATTTTCTTAATGACGACGAGACGGACGCAGCTGAGCTCGTTACCAAAGATTGCTTGCCGTCCGATGCGGGTAAAGATTGGAGTTTATCCCGTACTGGCGAAGAGGTCGAAATTCTTGAGACTATTCGCGAAGTACCTGGAGAGACCGTTGAGGCCGCCATTCGGCCGAAATCAGATGCTTGTGAGAAAAGGGAAGATCATAAGCCCGTGCCGCATTGCGCCGACCGGACCATCGAACCTCTTGTTGCCAAAAGTTCCAGCGATGCCGACGCGCCGTGTGTCTGTGAATACGATCAACCTGTGGCCAGGTATGTAAACGCGTATCGAAGCAACCAACAACGGCGCTAACGTGTATTGTCCAAGTCCATATGTAGGGCGACCGATCATCATCTGCATAGGGCGGAAGGAGATATTCCACGTCCCAGAAGGCATCGCAAACCAAATCGTTTCTCTACCACAGCATCGGGAAAAGAGCAATCTTCATGTAGCAAGGTTCCCGGAGATCGACGACGGAATTGCTCACACCTTCATACATTACCTCTACACGGGTGAATATCAAACCTTGAAGGCAAACGCGGCGCCTGGCATATCGGGATGCATGATCGAATACGAGAGAAGTGTACTTGCGTACCGAGCCGCGTTGGAGTGTGGTTTGGAAGAATTAGTCGCACATGGAAGGAAGTACATACGTACCTTTGACCAGGATATCCACCTGTTTGATGTCGTATCTCTGGCGCGGAAACACATACCCCGGATCACTGACGATACATGGTTTTCCGAATACCTTACTGCCAAGATTCTGGAAACCTTCAAGATCGAGGAGAATTTGTTCGAGCAAGAAGGGTTCTTTACGGGGTTTGGCGCGGCTCCTGACTTTGACAGGTTCCTGGCGAAAGTAATGGCTAAACTGTACGCTCGCAAGATCTCTTCTATACGTCATGCATTGGTGCCCAATGAATCGACGCCCTTAATTGCGGCTGCCAACCGTACCGACGGGAAGGATGGCAGCGACAGTACCGTGCCAGAAAACCACAAAGGTCTTTGCAAAGCTAGAATGAGGTGGATTGCAGAAGAGCATGCTTCTTCTAACGAAAGCGCCTGGTGGAGGCTAGAAAGAAAAGCAGACACTGATGATGACTCGTCATCAGTAAGTACAGTATTTTGAGGCCGTACGCAAGAGTCCTTCGGGTAGGCTCCGAAATGGTGGGAACGAAATGCTAGAATCAAATAGCCGGAAACATGCGCTTTGGCATTTCCATGTAAGGCGGACGGTCAGGAGGACTCAGTGTTCAGCTTTTACAGTATCTTATCGGCATCAATCCGCTCATTATGTCAACTCTGATGTATTAAACCAATATGGAACACAGTGATTTTATTTGGACATTCTATTGTTTTCTAACGAGTCTACCAGTCATCCAGTGTAGTTGGTCAGAAAGTCATACTGTAGCGCAACCCTTCGTGCAGATACTGTCGCCATAGAGACTGTTTCAACGCAAACATAGCATCATAGCATCAATAGTAGCAATAAAATAAACAATAGTACATACTGGATGGACAATATTGTCCATAAGATGGTTCAAGATCACGCGGGCCCACCTCTCCTCGTCACCGGAGGCTAGCAGGACCAAGTATAAAAAGCCAGTGGGCACCCGGCCTTGACCTCGGGGTACTCCTTCAGCCGCCATGGTCTGCTTCCTTCTCTGTTGCCTTAAATCTCTGTGGTGCAACTTGAAGTGTCTTTGTTGCAGGTAATTGAGTCACGTTGTACCGTACTTGATCGTTTCCACTTACATGCCACTGATACCCCTCGTCTTTAGATGAGACTTGACTGGCAGTCTCGCTCGTCTGGAGCATTGACGGCCTCGCGGAACTATGATCAAAAAGAAGAAGAAAAAATCCCATGAAAAGCTTGTTTCCTGATTTCCTTTGATCCCTGGCCCTGTGCAGGATACCATCCGTGTCTGATAGGCATCATGGCTAGTTTTCTGTTTCCTGGCCCTATAGCTTGCAGATTTGGCACCTTTCCGATGCCTCTACAAGGCCCGCTATTGCACGCAAGATGGAACTGTCCTGCCTCTTTAATTTGCGGTTATCTCCCTTTCTGGTTCATAGGTACATTCGCTTTGCCGCTCTGAGATCGTTGTCCCAGCCTGCCTAAACCGTCAATAAAAGCTGCTTCTGCCTCAATAAATCGTCTACACATATATTCAGTGGACTATGAACACATGGCCCACAATCTTTGACGCCCGGAACCGCGTTAGATCGTCCTTACAGGAGTGGCATAGCTTCTCCTCTTCTTGCAGACACTAAGAACCGAGACTAATTTTTAGCCTCCTGTCGTATATGCGCTGATCATTGTCTACGGAAACCCAGGATGTCTAGGTGAAAATTTTGATTTGGAACCTAAGGCATGCCCTAAATCAAATGGCATGTTCAGAGCAAATTAGTAATATTTTAATTCTCAAACATGGACCTGCATGAGCTAACCTTTCTAGATGCACTCTAGCAAGTTTGTTTTTAGCACGAAGCAGAAGCTCTTTATAACCAACCCATATTGCCCCGAGAACATGGCATCTCCTATTCAGCTACAGTATGTTCCGAACTATTTCAATTTTGAATCTTCTGTTCCTCGCTCTAGCCACCACCAAAAACTTTACTAAGACATGCGACGAAGCTCATTTCGTGAACCGCAGTACATCTCTCAGCGCAACACGTAACAGGATTGACCACACTAAATCTGACACATCTATTGATCTTCAACCTTGTTTAAGCCGGGTTACTAAGCGCAACGATATTGTCCGCTGGGAATTTTGCGACTATACGGAGCCCATAGCGACGTGTCATGCTGAGGCACTTGAACTTGATTTTGACTTAGGGGGGGCATATCTGTCATCCAATGCTGGGCCCTGGTATTAACCGTCCCTGAGTAGATGATATACTAACCGGAACGGGGTTTTATTATGCGATAATTCATGGACCGACATCCCGGCTGACACCTCGACGGATACCTCGACTAGCACTACCCAAACTGACACCTCGACTGACACCCCACGTAAACCCAGTGCATACAGGTGTTGGGAAAATCAGATTTCTGTCTGCAATGCCCGAGCAACGTGGGAAAACCTAGGGCCGTGTCCAAGAGCCTGCAAAGTAACTGGTCATGCATATACATGCGAGTGATAGCTGTCTAGAAGCAATCAACAAATCACGTCGTACAAGGATATATAGCTAACGGGTTTCTGCGTAGGACGTAGCTCCTAGCACGTGTTTTCTGGGACTTCTTCTCCAATTGTTCTCAACGTCGGTGCAAAAAAAGCTCACTAAGTGGTTGCTGGTACAAGTACTGTAAAGCTGCTACTTTTTGAGCCACCTCGCCAACAAGCTACAACTTATATGCAAGTGGAAGGCATCACATCCAATCCGTCACCGTTACCTTTGGTGATTTAAAACGACCGTTCCCCACCCCACATTTAAAACATGCGGACCTTGCACACCTGTCATTATTCCGTTGACAATTGTGCCCATTCCCTGAGATTAATATAGAGATCCAGCGAAAAGACCTGATGGGCAGGCGGTGCACTTTGATTAGCCTTATATTGGTCAAATCGCCAGGGCTCGACATTGCCGGTCGCCCTCACACCTGTTAGTAGCCTCAAAGGAGGGAAGGCGCAGAAGGCTCGTCAAGTAAGCCAAATAACAACCTTCGCAATATTCGCGTAGAATACGGTATCGCTCGACAAAGACAAGAACGCTGCGAAATACAGCCTGCCCCGACCCTCATTGGCAAACAATACGGCCGACAAAGTACGCCAGCACTGACAGCTATGCTCTCATTTCGGAAGGCGCTTCTTATTTCAGGCATCTTGGTTTTTCTAGTTCTCTTCTCTCCGGCTGTTCCCCAGCAGCGGCCGTGGACATCAATGCAAGAGAAGACGATTTTCACCCGTCAAGGAACAACGCGACAACCGTCTAAGGCGGCACTGAAAACCCAGCAATCGATCATGAAGGCACGCCTTCCTCCACCAACGGCTCCGTTGCGTGAACGTTTGCGTTACCATTATCCCTACACTGCAGGGCGCCGATTTCCAAGCTTTATCTGGCAGACATGGAAGTACCCCCCAACGTCACCGTATTTCGCCCAGGGGCTGCGAAGCGCAGAGACGACTTGGAGCAAGATGAACCCGACTTTCGTCCACCGGGTCATCCCGGATGAAGCGCTTCCTTCCGTGGTTCAAGAGCTATATGCCTCGGTCCCAGACGTTGTACAAACCTTCAACACGTTGCCTCTCCCTGTGCTCAAGGCGGACTTCTTTCGATACCTCATCCTGCTTGCGCGGGGCGGCGTCTACAGCGACATTGATACGACAGCACTGAAACCGGTGGAAGATTGGATGCCACAAGGCGTGGATCGCCATGGAATTGGAATCGTCATTGGGATCGAAGCTGACCCTGATCGGCCAGATTGGAAACAGTGGTACTCCCGCCGGATTCAATTCTGTCAGTGGACGATCCAATCCCGGCCGGGCCATCCAATTCTCATTGATATCGTGGCTTCCATTGTCGAGGAGGCCATGCGGATGAGAAAAGCAGGGCTGCTTGAAAAGGGGAAGATGGATAAGTCCGTTGTCGAATTCACGGGGCCGGCAGCTTGGACAGACGCTGTGTTTCGATTCTTCAACGACCCGGGTGATATTCATCGGGAGCCTAGCCTGGACTCGATCATCACGTACGAAAACTTTACCAACCAGGTGCAACACCAGGCTGTGGACGACGTTTTAGTTCTTCCCATCACTAGCTTCAGCCCCGGTGTCGGCCACATGGGAGCGCAGGGAGTCAACCATCCGCTCGCTTTAGTCAAACATGATTTTCAAGGCGCGTTATCTGTTTCCATGGGGTATTGAATCGAAGCTGACAATCGCGATCAGGGGCATGGAAAGTCGATTCCCCGCTATGAATGACCTTCACAGTCGGCAATTAAATCTCAGTTTTTCAAATATTGCCGCTCAACTGGCCGAACGCCGCTCTCTCGCAAGATTCCACCGTGAGACGTAGTCGTTACGGTATCTCGTCCGGCTTGGGTGCTTTCCAGAAGGTGAACCACTTTCTCGAGCACTATGCTGATATGTAGTTCTACTGTTTTGGGCCGGGGCTTCTCCTTGGCTGTCGGCTCGTGTTGGCTAGTTGATTAATTCTGTTAGGAGATACGAGTAATACAACTTATCGACCTGCTATCAATCTTTCTGATCAATTGTGCCACTTGAACTACCTGAAGGTGCGAAAAACAAGCCGCACCCGACCACTAATCATCCTAGGATCGTTCGCCCCTTAGGCGGCGGGCGAGTTGAATATCCTTGCTCTGAATGGTTACCCGCTTTGCGTGGATAGCACAGAGATTGGTGTCCTCAAACAGCGATACGAGATATGCTTCGCAGGATTCCTGTATTGCCCCGATAGCAGATGACTGAAAGCGCAGACCGGTCTTGAAATCCTGCGCGATTTCTCGCACGAGACGCTGGAACGGCAGCTTACGAATTAGAAGATCGGTCTCCCTCTGATACTTCCTGATTTCGCGAAGGGCAACCGTTCCTGAGGGGCGTTAGCGTGGGCTTTCGAATCAAAAGAGACGGTTTACCTGGCTTGTATCGGTGGGGCCTTTTTAAGCCCCCTACCTTAAGCCCTTTCCTAGCAGATTTGGTTGCAAGGTTCTTTCTAGGTGCTTTGCCCCCGGTTGACTTGCCTTCTTGGATTAGTTGAGGGCGTTAGAAGATATGCATGAGGGTGTAGCTTACGAGCAGTCTGCTTGGTACGAGCCATTCTTGGGAGATTTCCGGGGCCGGCAAAGGAGCTGAGAGGCGTAGAGGGGGCGTGACTTAAATATCTGTACTTTCCGACCGGGTATTGTCCAGCTGACGGCGAATATCCCCGCACCAATACTTCGCGTCCTCCAGGCAGAGCAATGCAGTGAAGTTTTCACGGTGAAGGGTCAGCACGACCATCGTTTCCCAACTTCTATTCCTCCATAATTAGCCAATCCAATGAACCATCCATAATCGATGACATGACGAGGGTTGTCTTGCCGTACAGCGAGCCGTGGCAGCGCAGACGGTACGGTGTAAAGTGTAACGTCATAGGAACAGGATACGTACATTATAAAATCTCACCGTATCCTATCATCCTCTGTTGTTTTCTACCTCGTCCCTTGTTCGAGAATACATTCGCATTTTCTGCACGTCCTGCGAAACGGGCGGACCTCGCGGCATGGGCCTCGACTCGATCATGTTGGTCGACGCCAAAACGCCTCCCTTAATGCTAGAAGCGCGAAACATCGATGCAGTTGCGGAATATATCAAGGAGAAACATGTGTGCCGGATCGTGGTGATGGTATACCCACGGGCCCGCCCCCGTACCCCTACGCTCCTGGCGGAAGGCTTATTTAGGCGATAGGTCGGAGCAGGTATAAGTACATCAGCCGGAATTCCCGACTTTCGGTCACCCGGCACTGGTGTCTACTCGAAGATTGGGCACCACGGCATCTCTGAACCCCAGGATATCTTCGACATCAAGTGTTTTCGCCAGCACCCTAGTCGGTTCTATACTCTGGCACGCGAATTCACACCAGACCAATGTCGACCTACGGTTGCGCATGCGTTTATCCGACTGCTCCATGATCGGAGTTTGCTTTTGAAAGTCTTCACACAGAACGTTGACGGTCTCGAGCGCCTAGCGGGTGTCCCGGGGGAGTTAATCGTTGAAGCCCACGGGAGCTTTGGAACCCAGCGCTGCATTGATTGCAATTTGGAGTATCCCGGGAATCTCATGAGAGATGCCATTCAAGAGGGGAAGGTGCCACACTGCGCTAATTGCTCCGGACTTGTCAAGCCGGATATCGTATTCTTCGGCGAGCCGCTCCCCCAGTCGTTCATCGATAACTGCGCGATACCGAAAGCAGCAGACCTGTGCATTATCATGGGGACAAGTCTGTCCGTTCAACCATTCGCGGGTCTTCCGTCCTTGTGCAAACGTGGTACCCCGCGCATACTCATCAACCGCGAGCAAGCGGGTGAAATTGGTTCTCGACCGGACGACGTGCTAATCCTAGAGGACTGCGACAAGGGAGTACGTAAACTCGCCCATGCGCTTGGCTGGGAAAGAGACCTCGAGGTTTTGTGGAGAGGAACGCGCTCGCGCCGCAAGGCCGTAAAGAGTTCCGCGCCAGACGAGGGAAGCCTGGAGGGGGAAGTCAGCCAATTGGCCTTGGCATTAGACAAGGGGCTGGGAATCTCCAACGACTAGAACAGCGTCACTGGAAGTTTGATAAATGAGACATTGAAAGCGATGCTATTGTACCCCCACTCCCTTCTCGGTTGCATTTAGATGGGAAACTCATAGCCCCTGGCTTGCAAGATACGCGGGAGTATACTCCCTCTTCGATTTCAGACCGTATTCAAATATTCGTTAGTTGCCAATTCGAGACATAATCCGCGCACAGTGCTAGTAATCACACACCAGGGTCATGTAGCTCCACCACCCCTGTAACTGGGTCCTAAGCTGCATGGTGCCATCATGCTTCCGGCATTGCGTGATGCTGGTCAGGGGTCATTCGATCTAAATTTTTCGGCAAAGGAATCCGTACGTAATAATGCGAGAACTTAGCACTGGCAGAGATTAGTCCATTTCTGTCTATCCTCTCAAACTGACGAATAATGTGCTAGACGGGACAGTTTGTCGATTGTAGTTAAACAGTTACTAGGCTGGGAGCGCGGGAGGCTATTACGAAAGTATATATTCTCGCGCAGTGATATACAAGGGTCAAACAGGTCAGATATCAGGATAAGGTAGGAAGGATAATAGGCGGTAGTGAAGCGAATTGATCTGGGATCGTCTTGATACACGGTGATCAACCCGTCGTTCGCATCGCTGTTGCAAATGTCAATAATGTCTTGGTATCCTTCACTTTTCTTAATTCGGAACATCATTAGTCCGAGAGTTTGACGTGACATCAGATCATCTCACATGCACGTGCCGCAGTGATTACGAGGGTAGCGAGCGTCATATGTAAAGTGCCGGTCCAATTCTCTTGAATTGATATTTGTCATGACTTGACGTGACTTAAAAGTTGACGATCTCTCCCAACAGGCGCCGTAACCCTTCCCGTAAATAGCCGGAGGGTGACCTACGCAATCGAGCACGGATCAACCTTAAGTATTCCAGCCCGGTTAACGCGACATGACGTCATTTAGCGTCCCGCCTCTTTTATCGTGGCTTTGTACTGACAGGGGAAAGTGGGCAGGCGTTTTACCGTATTGACGCAAATTCAAGGCCACAGTCGCCGAGCGCATGCCATAGCGTAGTAAGCAAGGCCCGGAAGATCGCTGACGATGCATAACGTGATGCAAGCGACCTGTCGCTGTTCCCCAGTAATCACACGTTCAGCCATTTCTGTTGCAAGCGTCCGTCCTTCACGGTGCAATAGGGCTGTGATCACGAAACGGCGGGGACGGGTGCGATTTTCTTCAAAGTTACCGGGTATCTAGGGTTGTGATTCAGAAACGCCATGGAGGGCTTACGATGTCGTTCTCAAAGATGTTTGGCAGCATGAGACCAGTTAATCACTCTCCCAGCTCACCCGATATCCTGTAGCTATGGGACACGCCGATGCCCCTTGATGGGAGTAAGGGAGCGTGTTAGATCTGCCGAGGAGAATATGGGGCGAAGCCAAAGAACTAGCTTTGCCATACAGTAACGCGATCGTGACCCGATTGTTTCCCACCATAAGAACAAGCACAAGATCGTGATGTCCATTTATTGCCAATGCGAGGACCACGTCACTGCAGAGAATACGGGTGCAGCTTTCCTATCACCGGTTACATACGTCTCAACGTGGACCACTTCTGACACGACGATAAGTCCACACAAAACGTTCACAGGAATCTACGTGGCCATAGGGCTGTTTCTGTTGCATGTGGCAATCACCAAGGAAGTCGAGTGAATCGACGAGTATGTAATCGATTAAAATAGTGAAACCGCGAAGCAATCCACGGGCCATTACTGTAGAGTCTGATCATTCTGTGATACAGTACAGCTCACCTGGATTCCAAGACTCTGAAATAAATACAGACGAGATGTCCTATATCTGTGACGCTTCTTCCTCCTCCCCCTCGTTTCGATCCTTTCCCCGGCGGCGCATACACCGGGTTAGCCAACGACTAGGGCATACACGTCAATAAGATACTCCAGGCGGGTGCTTGGATCAATGTACACTATCAAGGGAAGAAATGAAAAAAGATTTGATGCGTTAGCTTGAAATATACTGGCTGGAGGGTCTGATCCCCGAGTCAGAAATCACGCCTGGATATAATCTCTAAGCTCTTCAATCTTCTTCGTCATAGTTTCCGCCATCTGCTTGAAGTAATCCCGCTGGGCGATAGCCCCCTCAAGGGCAGCCCCAAGGGTCTTGACGGTCTCCTCCAGGCTCTTAATCTTGGCTAGACCGTCCTGCATGATTGCTTCAGCATAAAGCTGCATATACTCAGTGGCTTTCTGACGACACTCTGGCCTTTCCATGATTTCAGACGATGTGGATGCTTCCACAATGGACGAATTGTCAGTGGCCAAGCCTTTAATGCCGCCGACAGATAGAGGCCCTGAGAGTTCAGTTGCGCCACTGGATTGGCTTTGTGGATTTGGTGTGGAGATGGGCGAATTGTCCTTATCGAAGCTTGAAGAAACCAGGGGCAGTTGTACAGACGGTGTTCCAGAAGATGGTCGGGCCTTCTCCCGCGAGGCTGCTGAGCGAAGTTGACGGGGATGAAACCATCCTTGCGATGGCCTCGCCCGCAATCTTTGCTCTGAAGGAGACGACATAAGCTTCGTCGTGAATGTAGAGTTAGTGAAGCCAACAAAGCAGTTGTCAGACTCTTCAACCTACATTAACGGGCGTCACTGCTCGGTTGCAGTCCCACGGGATGTCTTCTCCCTCGCTCGGACTGAGGTCCGAATCTTCCACCCCTCCGGTTGCCGTGTGGGTCTTTGGAAAATGCTTTTCTGAGTCCGCAGATGGCTGTCGACTGGAACCGCTGGCCGTAGTTCTAGATGTGTTATGCTTCCGTCGAAGGCACGACCGCCGTAGTGTACGGCCATTTTTCAGTCGAGAATATTGAACCTGGACTGCTGCTGTGCTCCGCTCAGGGAAAAGATTCAACTGGGTTCATATGTTAGATCCTTTACACATGCTGCTGGAGGGAGGATAGATTGAGCACCTGGTGAAAGTCTGACCAGTTATCATATTGTCTCCGCATTCGCAAGAGAGTGGAATTTTCTTTGGGCGTCCATTCCGACCTCCGGCTCGAGGACATTTTAGTCGTGCTGACTGAGATGAGTATTCTGGACGCGTGCAGGATATCGACCTTGGAGACAGGTATGAGTCAGGTCGCACCTCTTATGCCCAAGACGAAATAATGTCGCCAGCCGAGAGTACGTGATGAATTGACAGGTATTTGGCGGCTTGGCCTGTTCACCCTGGTCCGCTTGCGTTATTGTCGCGTGTGATGGCTTCGTCCATCGCCCAAATCATGGACTTCGTTGTTGGATATTTTCGTCTCCAGGCCCAGGCTGTGTCTCCTTGTCAATCATAAAGAAAACGATTTACACTGAGGTAGAAATAAATAAATATCCCGTCCGCACAGCCTTGGCAAGGGCTGAAAAACATAGGTTGTTTTACTGTGACCTTGTATCTTTGTCCATGGTTCGCCAGTATTCCGAGAGGGAGAGATGTCGCTGCGCGGTGGCTTCTTAGGCAAGGGCCGTGATGTTGGCCGCAGTATGCCAATTACGACAAGTCCTCTCGAACAATACAGTATCTTTGAAATAGACCAAACGTGTCATCTCGTTGATCGCGTCTTCTCGGGTCCTATTTTTGAAGGCAGGCGGTCTACGAGCCGACGCCGGTGATGATAAAAATGGCCGCAAAGAGACATGTCGTATAAGAGACAATACTGCCTCTTCCCTGAAGATCGCAAAGGTGAACTGGCCTACCTTGATGGAAAATGTTTGAACATAAGATTTTTGGGAAGTCTTCGCAACGAATTAGCTACTCGCAGCTACCACCAAGCTGCCCGACGCAGCTGGAACCGCCGGAGGGAGGGTACGAAAATTAGATCTTGCTAGGTTCTGATATAGCTGACATTGATTCTTGGCAAAGGCTCGACAGTCCGTTACCGTCCAGAGAATCGGCGCGGGACGATAACCTTCCGCCCGTACGAGCTGGGTCGGACGGCAGTCAAGGGCAAGGGGGCTCGTGGAGGCTGGCGACTGGGTCAAGCCCGGCCAAAGAATTCCAATTCGGGAACGTGTAAGCGAAGACGGTTGCACCCACTGGAGAGGGAAAACGTACTGAATGCCTGCAGCGTCACTGTTTCGACGCAGGATTTTCCGCCAGCTCGGTTTGGAGACGGGGATATTCATCTCATCCTCAAAGATCAATATGTGCTGACGGCGCGCCTGCTGGATGACTTTGCGCCGGGTTCCATTGGCCTGTCTAGCATTCAGCGGCCCTGGGCCAAAGCCGGGCTGAACGACACCCTTGAAGTGCAGATCTACGATCATTTCCGCCAGAGCGGGGCAGCGTACCTCGGATCTTTGGATGTTGAGGTCAAGTTCGCAGGAAGGTTGAGAACGGACCACCTGTACGACCAGGACGAACTCGCGAGAACGGCCATCAGGGTGAGTCATGAAGGTCCTGGGGTTCAGGGGCTTGAACTGACGGGCGTAGAATTTTCAAGGGCAAATATGGGCTCCTGGACAGCCTATCCTCATGGATCATCAAGGGATCCCTCTTCAGCTGACAATCAGATCCGTTGTGCGTGTCAATCTGACACCGGGGGAGGATACACCTTCCGTCCCGGAGTCGGATCCCTCGGCCAGAGCGATTCTTACCCAACACAGTTCGATCAGGTTTTACAGGGATGTCCACAGCGACATCCAAATCAAGCCCGCCAATAACCGGCCGGAGGTGAATCGTATTATTCAGCCCGACTTCAACACCGAACAGATGGGAATCGGTGGCCTCGATTCGGAGTTCCATACGATCTTCCGGCGAGCGTTTGCGTCCCGCATCTTCCCCCCGGACATCGTGGCAAAACTCGGGATTCAGCACGTCAAGGGGATCCTCCTATATGGCCCTCCAGGAACGGGTAAAACCCTGCTTGCTCGGCAGATTGGCCAAATGTTGAATGCCAGGGAGCCGAAGGTCATCAACGGTCCAGAGGTACTCAACAGGTTCGTCGGACAATCAGAGGAGAATATCCGCAAGCTGTTCGCCGATGCAGAGCAGGAGTATAAGGAGAAGGGCGACCAGAGTGGACTTCATATTATCATTTTCGACGAACTGGATGCGGTCTGCAAGCAACGTGGCAGCGGAGCCAGCGGAGGAACCGGCGTGGGGGACAGCGTCGTCAACCAGCTGCTTTCCAAGATGGATGGGGTGGAACAAGTCAACAATATCCTAGTGATCGGGATGACGAACCGAAAGGACATGATCGACGATGCATTGCTTCGGCCTGGGCGTCTTGAGGTCCACCTGGAGATCTCACTTCCCGACGAGGCTGGTCGAGCTCAGATCCTGGGCATCCATACGCAGCACATGAATAAGAGCCATCTGATGGACCCGAGTGTTGATTTGAGGGCGTTGGCTTCCTTGACGAAGAACTACTCTGGAGCTGAGATTGCTGGTTTGGTGAAAGCCGCCGCCTCTTTTGCCTTCAACCGTCATATTGACTCCGGACGAACGGTTCGGATCAAGGACGACGCGGCAGAAATGAAGGTTACGCACGGTGATTTCATTCACGCGCTCGGAGAAATCCAGCCTGCATTCGGGGTGTCAGAAGACGAGATCAAGATGCGGATCGAACATGGTATCATTAACTACTCAGAGGGCATCGACACGATCCTTAGGGAAGGAGAAGCATTGACAAGAGGATTGACGCTGCCTGGTCAAGCGTCGCTCTGGTCCACGCTGTTACATGGCCCGCCGGGAAGCGGCAAGTCTGCGCTGGCAGCTCAAATCGCGCTTGGTACGGGAGCCCCCTTTATCAAGATGGTCTGCCCTGAAGATGTAGCCGGGTTGAGTGAAATGGCCAAGATCCAGCATATCTTGAGAGTGTTTGATGACGCCTATAAAAGTCCAACGAGCGTCGTTGTCGTTGACGATATCGAGTCGATCATTGATTACGTGTCCATTGGGCCCCGTTTCAGCAATGCCCTGTTGCAAACCCTCCGCGTCCTATTCAAGAAGCGCCCGCCCAACAAGAACCGAAGGATTTTGGTTCTGGCCACCACATCCGAGCGAGCGCTCATGAAGCAACTGAATATCGCCAACTCGTTTAATGCCGATATCAGAGTTCCCAATGTGACCGATCACCGAGAGCTGAGGCTTGTCATGGAAAGATCGGGGGTTTTCACGGACGACAATGTCCGCGAAGCTCTGGAGCGAGTCAACAACATGACAGAAGACATGGCGATTGGTGTGGGCATCAAGAAGATCTTCCATGGGATTGAGGAATCGAAGCGGAACCCTCATGCCCCTGTCGATCAATTCGCGTGTGTGATCAATCATGCAATCGACGAGGGGAGATGGAGCCAAGGTGTACGGGACATTGGTTATGCGTAGTACGGTTCTGCTATAAGCTTGAATAGATTTAATCTTACTTCCCGTCTCAATGGCTACATATTATTATCTTAATCATGTCGAATTTCCGGGCAGACTAAACATGTAAAACAAAGAGCGGAACAGTCGGTACATAAGAGCGTGATTTTGCGAAGATTGGTATATACATACAGTAATGAACCAGTAACAAGCGCTGCCCCGCAGGAAGTCATGGCTTCTGAATTATTCGGCAGATCATCGCGTACCTAGGGTTCAGCAGTGTTCTGCTGCCATGTCTCATGTCTTAGTTGCCCCTTGCAGTCCTTTTCACAAGATACTCTATGCTCTCCGCAGCACGATCCGCAAGCCCCAGGGCCCCAAAGTGCTTCTTTGGCTGTCGATGATGTTTTTGATGGCTCATAATGCCCACTAAGTCTCCTGAGTGAGAGTACATCGCTGCTAGCAGACCGCTTGACCCCACAAGGCCCATCGTCACCGCATGTGCATTGAGCAACCTGACCACGGCCATCACTGGCAACGCTTGGGTCGAGAGGTAGTCAAGGGGATGGGCGTGGACGACGGCAAAGGGTGACGGTACGTGCGCGACATGGTGCCGGGAATGGATCCACGTAAACAACAAGTGGGTGTGCATCAGACGATGTAGGAAGTAGAACACGACGTCAAACAGGAGTACGGCGGCCGCGGCATGCATGAGAATCTCGGTAAGAGGCGGGAATCTGGGTTCCATACGGCTGAGAGTCTTTTGAAGGAGCGGCGCCTGTGTAGGTTGCCCAATCAAAATCGTCAATCCGAAGCCACCAACAGCAGTGACTGCAATATGCGTGCAGGATAACCGGACTGCGTCCCATATCCCGTCCTTCCGATAAAGAATACCGTAAATCGCATAGCCTGCATACACGGTGAACTGGGTGACCGCGATGATACCAGTCTCAAGCAGAAGAGGAGGGAATTGCATGATAGCTGGCTGGAGATTTTTCGTAGTAGGTGCGTCGCCAATATTGCGTTAACTTTGCGCCGCTTGTCGTCGTAAATTAGGACGGGTCGGAAATTTTCCGTAGGGGGGTTGAACGCAGACTTTATTGCTTCCCACTGCCGGGAAAATCGGTGGTCTCATGTGAGAATTACACCACGTCCTTCCTCGTAGTAACGAGCCATCCAACTTCAAAGCCGGTATTTGTTCATGAGGCGATCCTAGCCTTCCCGACGGCTACAATAGTATGACGATTTTCTCTCTTTTGCCAGGCCCGAAAAGCGGGTGAGCATGCAGTAAGAGCGGACTATCTAAGGGAATTATCTACGAGGCGAGGAAGCATTCAATGTTACTGGTACGAAGCACGGCAAATTTTTGTTAACTTACATGTTTTTTTGCCTATACAGTCCATCTTAAGAGCCGGCGCCAGGCTCGCGCGTCCAGAATCGTACTCCCACATTCTTAAGGAGTAAGGGGGTCTCTCTTTAGTTCGCCATCAGCGAGACGGCCGCCCACTGGAGCGAGTCAGTTCCTAGTGTCTGCGGCTCACAGTAGCGCACTCACCCTTCGAGATGCAGCAGGAGCTCCCAGCCCAATTGAACCATCGCCATCAACCACACCAGGAACACCAGAAAATCGAGACACCAGGAATCATGCATCGCCCTCGGCAACGGTGGTTCTCGCAAGTCTGGTTAGCCGTCCTTTTCTCCAACAGTTTGGTTATTTTATCTCGTCAGACAATACTAGAACAGCTCCCCTCTGCGGCATTCCTTTTAATATATCTCCTTAAGAATCACGGGTATGTATAAGGGGCACGCAAAACTTATTCTAGCGTTTAACAGGTGGGACATATTTTCTATTCCGGCTTCCTTTATCTATGGAAAGTTATGTTGAGGAGGACGTGCGCAAGATGGCAGGATTGCTGTGGAGCATACATAATAACTGACGTTACTAGAGTTTGCTATTTCCGCTTCCCTCTTCTCTGGATACGAAGTCTCTCTTTTTTTGGGCAGAGAAGATGATTGTTGACTATATCGTCTTTTGCGAGTGACGTTCCCTCCGATTGCTGCCAGATTCGAATGTTCTTCGTCTGAGCGAGCCGATTCCAGTGCTCACACGCCTCATTTACCCGGCCTCGTATTTCATCTTGAGGCAGATTCAATGCCTGAAGGAGTTTTAAGATGGGATGCTCCGGTTCATGACGGTCTTCTAGTTCTCGGAGAATAGCCGGAGCATTCCAAACGCGCTCACCTGCTCGCCAATTAGCAACATCAAGTGAATGTGGTATTGAGGAGCGTACGGAGCGTTTCGATACGGCGTCGGATGGTCGCTTCGTCGTCCCAGTTCTCTGGAGACCATTCTAGTTCGCGAACATACTGACCTTCCGCTACCTTGAAATCGCTCAAGAGATTCTTCCAATTGGGAATTTTCATTGCGGAACCTATCGCAGGAAAATGGCTACGAACAGGTTCTCCAAGATACATATAGAAGGTATTGCCTATATTTAGTGGATGGCTTCCCACTTCGTCTAAACTGGGACCATCTAGCGAGGCCTAATAATCGCGGCAATGCCCGAATTGGCTAAAATTTCCCTCAGATACGTAGACCCGAAGCAGGACATCTCCTTGAGTACCTGTTCCTATTCCCGCGGCACTTTCTGCTCGTGAATAGGTGCGTAAGTGAATAGCCAATATAGCTACTACGGGCCAGCTATTCCCTGTCACCTCTCGGCTAGCTTCGTCCTATAAATTCGGGGCTACGTCCTGAGCGGGATGGGTGGCTTTATTTCACCATGGCTGTGCCAGGAAAACCCGAGAAAACAGCACAGAAAAAGAGAGGACGGACAGAGGAACCACAAGAACGACAAGCAAACAAAAAAAAAGCCCGCAGGGTAGAAATTTGCGGGTACCCTCGACCCTTCAAACAAGGCTAGTCCACGACCGGCCCTACTACCCCATTCCTACGAGTATTTAGCTAATGCACCCAGCAGAAGATGTCAAAAAGATGATTGAGGAGAACATGAAGGAAGTGGATGTTAAATTGGCCATAGGCAATCATGAAGGGTATTTGCTTATACCCCTCGACCAACCAAAGCCGGACACGGACAAGTGTAAGATTGCCGATTCATACTGGAGCAGATACTAAACATGGTCAGATAAACGCTTGAGTGGGCAGGGTCTCTTCGAAATTCCCTACAAAGTCTTTTTTGAAAAGATCAAAGATATCAACGCCCTGGAACCCAAGTACAAGGAATGGCTCCGGAGCCAACAGAGACCTAAAAATCGACCCAAGCAAAGAAAAAAGGAGAGATCATCCGTGGACGGGTGGGAAGGAAGGGAATGGGTCACCCGTATTACAGATGAGCTTAAAAGTGCAAAAGACCTGACGAAATTAAAGCAAGAGGTGCGGGGACGAGATTACCTGTACATGACCTGGCGGTGTGGTACTACGGCATACAAAGCATACGGCTACAAGACCGCCGGATTCACAATGTACAAGAAGGAATGTCAGGATAGGGACGAAGCCCGGTGGGCGGCCGAGACGGAAGCGCAGCGCAAGGGGCGCGAGCCTGGGTATGAAGAGGTTCCATCCCTGCAGGTATCAGACAAGGAATTCCACCCACCAGCTGAGGATCTCCATAAACTTACCGAGGATAGCCTGATCGGCGCGGTCCACGACAAAATCAGATGGTTGATATACATGAAAAGGGGGCAGGAAATCAACGCCAAGAAGGACGGAAAGACACCGCTTGAGCTAGCCATGGAGAGCACCAACACAAAGAGCAAGCGGGTGGCAGTTGAGCTAATGCATGGAATGCGCTTGGGGAATTTGGCACCCGACATGGATCGTATAGTTCGGCGCTCAACGAAATACGACAAGATCGAAGCGATTATCCGTGCTGTATCGTTCGAACTTGAGGATGAGACTCTGAAAGATCTCTATCAGCGAGCCCCTCAGAGCCTGAAGGACACTCTTGAGGAACTATACAAGGAACAAGCTACGCATTTTGCGCCGGATGTCAGGACTGATGGGCCCAGGCGCAGCAGCAGGAAGAAAAGGTAGTCAATCCAGGCCATGTAGCTAGACAAATAAAACATACAACATTTCCAAATTTAATGACCGAGAGCACGATCCACATCTTAGTACACTTAAAAAACTTGTTACAGTTCACCACGGCAGTGGTGTAAATATCAACTTGAGGATATTGTACTTAAATTGTCTTGTTTATTATTGAGAATGTCTCACGATAAACGAGACGTGATGCGAAGATACTCTAAGAGCTGGAGTTGCTATGCGTGCCGAGGAGTAGGTAATGCAGTGGAGTGCGCCGACTGGAGAACGATGTCCCAGCGGCACCCCCCAGCTAGTCGGAGATGGCGCACTGGCATGGTACTGTAGCCCACGTCCTTCGCTCGGACTAATAATCGCAGAATAGAGTTGGCTCAGGTACTGTATCTGCTACCCGCAAGCTTCCCTGACCGGGACTTCGTGTGAGGACCCGATTTGTCCAGGCACTCACCATTTGAAGGACCCTGCCACTCGCTCCAGCGCTGGCCGCAGATGCCAAGTCCAAATCCAAGACCAGATCGTCTGGGAATTCAACTCGGTCCATGAAGTATACTCTGACGGTATCGGACACAACTCGATCGACTCGTAATCCGAGAGGCTGACTCGTGGCCAAGTCTCCGCCTTCCGCAATCGCTCCAGGAAGCCTTGCAGGCTCCGCAGGCTCGCTGGTGCGGCGGACTGGCTGAGTTCAGCCACACGACACAGTTCCTTCTTGCTTGGAGCTCCCTTATGTGCGAGGTCGCCACGCGCGGTAAATGCTAGCCAAATGGCATGAGCACAGCGCTGCGTATGTCGCATGTGCCTATCCTTGAGGTTGCAGCCCAAGGCTTCCCTGACTAGGAAAGGGTAGAGTAGGCTTGGTTCCATGTGGCCCAGCCTGACTAGTTGGTCGAGAACGACAAACCTGAAGGTATACGTTTGTTCGCTGTCCTCCTCGTACAGACATACCGGATCGCGACATCCAGCCAGCAACCACTGGTGGTCCGCTTCGCAGAGGTGGAGCTGGCTGTTTAACTCATCCACCGCTTGACGATATCTCTTCACAACGGGCAAGTCTGTTCTCTCGTCCCAAATTGGCGCACCCCGGCCGCGAAGCCGGAGAAGGCCCCACATCAACCCGATGTAACATTGGCTGGAGATCGAATGTCCGATGATTTTTACGCAGTCCTGCTCGCCCAATTCTTCAATCGTATGCTCGATCGTGTTTCGCACACGGCAAAGGGATAGTCGTTTCAGTAGCTCCGCGTCCCAAACCACCGGGTCAGACTCGACCTCCTCGCAGAGCTGCCACTTGGTGATCAGCTCACAGACGAATTGAGCACTCCGCCAATGTTCCGGAATTCCCTGTTGACGAAAGCAGCTGTCGTACTTGATATCGAAATCTCCTCTGAACGAAATAAATTGGGCTTCGTAGTCCGCTGGGTTCGCGGGAGGGCAGTACGGAACCACTTCCACACGCCTGCTTGCCTCTCTGCCACCGGCCCACTTTTTATAATTCTTTTCAGCTTCATGACGAAGGTAGGGAATCTGGGAATGGTACGCAGTTTCATAATCGTCTACGCAAAAATTAGCCCGTTTGTCGTCCTGACACGTCAAGCTTTCAAGGAGGCTGATATTTCCCTCGCGAATCAACAGAGAGAAGATAGTTATAGCTTCGTCCTCTCCGGAAAGGCTCAGCAACGAACTGAGCGGTATGTCATGTTTCTGCATGTATTGGAGAACCGCGTCCGTGTTCATCATGTCGAGGGCGATTGCCATGGACCTTGATTTGGGAAGATGGTACTTAAAGTCGAGAAACCGCGATTTTTAGACTTGGCCGCCGAATAAGCGCCTATGGAATCAGCGGAGATTACTGGTTTGGCGCATATCGTAACCCACGGCGAGCCGCCGGATGAGTTTGTTCTTACGGTTCGTTATGAACGTGCAAGTACCATAGCCTCTATCTATATGTACACACAGGGGTTTCCAGGCATGCCCGTCGTTGGCAGGCGTCCACCGACTTCCGGAGGTGCTGAGGTATGACGATGCGGCCAAAACGGCGGTGACTATTTCGGGACACAAATGGACGGTGGTGTCTGTAGATTGGCCGGGGCGCGCATAAAAAGCAGCCCGACCACCAGTCAAACGATGGACCAGAATAACGATCGACAGCATGGTTCCAAAACTCTTGGGGAGACGAGTACCGCTATGTAACAGTAAGCCGACCATGCCTAAAACTGTTTCCACACTGCATGGCGGCAAAAGGAAGAAGTCGCCCGCTGCAAGAGCAGAGACCAGCGATAACGAGGACGGTGCCATCAGCGATGGTAATACCGGAAGCGTGTATGCCAGCGATAACGAGGACGGTGGCAAGTCCCCGTACGACGAGAGCGGTGCCATCAGCGATGGTAATACCGGAAGCGTGGATGCCAGCGACACCGAGGACGGTGGCAAGTCCCCGTACGACGAGAGCGGTGCCATCAGCGATGGTAATACCGGAAGCGTGGATGCCAGCGACACCGAGGACGGTGGCAAGTCCCCGTACGACGAGAGCGGTGCCATCAGCGATGGTAATACCGGAAGCGTGT
>JAMAHF010000131.1:0-46479 GCA_023627405.1 Penicillium sp. S1316
ACTTTCAACCATGGTTAAATCGGGCGGAAGTGCGTCACTCGCTTGCGTGCGTCACTCGCTTACCGATTACGTTAGTTCATCTTCATGACTAAGCTCCTACATACAGCAAATCGACCTTTCCTAGTCGCTACCCTGTCGGATGGGCCTAATATCCACCTCCAGGATAGGATCGGAGCGGTTGGGTTATCAGTACCGAGACAGCTAAGGCTACCAATACTAGCAGCTGCCAGGACAGCGATGCATCAGCTCTTGTTGCCCCAGAAATCTGTTTACCCCCAAGCAATAGAGACAGCCTGGAGCTGAGAATCTATAGAATTCCTGGATAAGGAAAGTGGGGTATGGATCCGAAAGAGGCATAGTTCAGCTCTTTCCAGAGACTTGGCTTGGCGCGGGACACCCACGATCTCTCGCTCACTTCGCGCTTGACTGTGGAGGCCAGAAAGCAATCAAGAGGCCCGCAATAAATCAATTACGACTTTCCACACCGAGCAGGCCGACTCAATGTATAGGCACAAGCGATGGCTCCAAAAAGCCAAGAAAAGCAGTTCATCTTCATTGGCGGCCCAACACTAATTACCAAAGGGGACGGGATTCGATCGAAGCTGATTCAAGATGGAATGCGAGAAAAGAAGCTACAGCGCCGTCACATTGCTGTGGCTGAGATGAATAAATTGATCAAAGAGCGAACAAATCCCGAGTGTAGCTGCCAGCTTGAAACGATGCCCGTGTCTCAAGAACTGGCGAAGGGCCGACCAATTAAGCCCAAGGGGCGCGAGGCCGGGATCGAAGGGCAATCGGCGGATTTCCTTCGCTGTCCGTTCTGCAGCCGGTATATTCGCTCGTACGGCCCACTGCTGACTGGAGGGTCGGTGCACGACCTCGGCTCCGGCCTCTTCGACCCCATGGTTCCCATCAATGAACGGACTTCGCAGCTCAGGGTGCGCGAGATCTTCAGTTTCGCCAGTCGGCATATCTTTCCCAACCTCCGTCCGCTAGAAGTAACCGCCGAGCTGTATCAGTCATGGGCCTTTCCTTTTGAGGATGAACTTAAGTTGTACGCCTTTCTCTGGTCTGCAAAGTACCAGGAGGATGTCCTTCGACTGACGTACAATGCCTCCGAGGACCCAAAAGGAATCAAGGAGCAACTTTCGCTAAAGGGGTTAACCTTGAGGGCATTGCGAAAGGAGATTAGCACCTATACAGGGCAGAAACCAATAGATAGCATTATCATGTGCATGCTCGTTTTGGCCGTCAACGAGACAGCCAGCGAGCGGATTTATCGTGAGCCGAGCCCGTTCTCTCCCATGTTCACGGGCCTGCATGCGCTCGAGGTCTACGGGAGCCGGGACTACAATCCTCTTCATTGGAAGGTTATGTATGAGCTGCTTGGAAAGTATGGTGGACTCGAGTCGCTCCGCATCTTCGCGCTCGCTTGGCAGGTTTCGTTGGCTGATTTTACAAACGCCGCACATACGCTTCGCAAGCCCCTCTATCCACTAGTTGACGTTTATGGGCGGAAGCTAGAGTTGGACCCTCCGTGCATACTGTTTTCGTCTTATGGTGGTGGCTGGTCCTCCACCGACGGCGAGACGCGAAAACCGGGATGTGGCTTTCATGAGCTCCTTTCTCTGGACCCACCAGTACACGAACAGATCATTACCGCCCTATCCCACCTCGGAGAGCTGTCTCATGTCATACACTACATGTCAATGCAGCCCTGTGGCCCACGATTACTCGATCTGCTCGCTGACAGTCGCGACCTGGTCCACCACCGGCTGTTCGCATTACCGGACGAAAACGACGCGCTTGACCAGATCCTGCAGCTTGATCACCAATCAGCCGACGGCAGCCCGGAGCGCTCGAGGGAGCTATACCTGATCTGTCGCCTCGCTGTCCTTCTGTACGCCACTCACGTTACGTTTCCCATTCCGCGGTCAATTGCCGTGAGAGAACGACTCTTGGCTAGGATCTCTCCTCAACTTCAAGCTCTTACACATCAAAACATGTCTCCTCCGCTGCTCTTGTGGTGCACAAGTGTGATGCTTATTGCTTTAGATGGGCGAGTACAATCCGATCAGATTTCAATACTGTTCAAGACGCTTTGCTGCGACCTGAATGTGGAGAGCCTGGGTACATGGTTAAGTCTCCTCCGCACTTTTGCTTGGGTGGACTCTGCCGTTCAGCACCATTATCCTGGAATCTCGAAGGATTTTTTCTCCGGATAACGAAATTTGGAAGCTATAGACTTATAGAATCGGGTTGGTTACCATTCTCCTCCACAAAGCCTTTCGGGGGACACTGTGCCAACGGATGGATTTTCCAAAAGCGGAAGAGTACCGTGTTTCAACTGGGTATGATGATAAATGCTTGACCGCATGTAGCCCCTGCAGTATTGACAATTTCAACGCAGCATAAGCCTTATGTGAGACGTAATATCCTTGCCAGGGTTCCCCGGCCAGAGAGTTCCGGAATAGATCATGCCATATTCTTAGTCTATCTTCTCCTGAAACCTAGCGGCCTGGGATGCCCAACAAATTGGAGGAGAACAATATTCGCAGCGACGTATATAAGCAGCCTAGCTGGGGAACTATGAACTCCGCTCAATCTCAACCAACCGTCATCGACAGCAGATTTTTCTCTCCACGCATCCCGGGCAAAGTACGTAAAAGTCTAATCGAATATTGTTCTCGGCTCGTTGAACCGTGAAGCGAGTTGGGAGATCTCACCACCTCAGGTACCCGCCACAGCACTAAACCATATCAGGAACCGACTTGAATCACGCTGATTGGACATCCCAAATGACAGTCTAGATCCAGTGTGGTTGCGTGCTCCGCACCTGATAGTGCGGCGCTAGCCTCAAAATCCCTTATCAAGGTGCTATAGTGTAGTGGTTATCATAGTTCGTTGTGGCCGAACTGACCTGGGTTCGATTCCCAGTAGCGCCAACATTGTGGGAATAGTTTGGAATTTAATTATCAGAAGCTGTGCGGCTTTCTCTTATTTTTTTACTTCTAATCTTTTTATGTGAATAATGATCACCTCGCTAAGGAAAGGTTTTGCGTGGAGATGTCAATTCGCCTTCATCTGTCTTGGTAGAACTACCCTAGAGGGCCTAGGCTGGTCAACACCGCGCTGCATCGCTTTGATCACGGAGATGAGCTTTTACCTAGAGCTTGGTCGGGCTATAGGGATTGCACCGGCTGAAAGTGAATATATATTAGCGTGTATAGAGCTCGAGCGTATAAACAGATTGGCAATATGTTTTCACTTGTAATCCCTTTCTTAAGTGGTAGGTCTCGTTGTTCGAATATATATCGTAAGATAAGTATCTTATTTGCGATCTCAGATATCCGAGTAGTGTCGTCAATGTCCAGGCTCTCCTAAACATGAAACATGAAACATGAAACATGATTACTCCTGATCCTGGGTTATCTATCATACCAATATTACCGTGGCCTTCCTCTTCATCTCTTCCCACTCACACCCCTCAAGATGGCCAAACCAATCAGTATCCCGCTTATACCATCTCGCGAATATCTTCCGACAAACTAGCACTAGATTACCTAGATATTTCAATCGGCAAAGGTGCTGGATCCCTGAGAACACAACCGGCTCATACACCTCTAACCCTTCCTTACCTTTCCTCTTTTCCCACCTAGTGTGAAGTGCCTTGACCATTGACCGTTGCAAACCCTCCTTGACCGCCGACTCCATTACCCGAATCTCAATTGTCTCAACACGCTCCGAGTCCATTAGCTCACTCGCAAGAGCTCGCATCGACGAATACCTGCCACGCCCTCCCATGATAGAAGGCAACGTAAACGCAAACGCGATGTGACGTATAAACCGTCGTCTTGGAGCCCCAATCCGCCGCAAAAACCTAATCATCTCGGACATATCCTCGTCTGTAATAAAGAATGTCTCGCTGTAGAAAATGCGAACAGCCTCTTCATAGATCATTCCGGTAACCTGGAGGACTGCGAGAAAATCCCGGGCACCCGCGACACGGATTTTATGCTTTTCGGGCCCGGCCCATTCCGACCCTTTCGTTTTGGATATGTCTATCTTCGAAATGGGATGGTGTTTGGTAATGGGATGGTGTTTGGTGATCCCAAAGGCGTTGCGACTCGGAGCGCCCCCGCCGCCAGGTGGGGGGATGATGTGGCATCGATGGTCGGGGTAGATCGAGAAAAGGTGGCGGTAGACTTCCACGCGGAGTTCTGGGGGAAGGGCGAGGAAGGGGAATGCGATATCCATTTATGGCGCGGGCAAGCTGGAAGGAGCAAGATATTCGACGGCGATACTGATGGAAGTTTTAGTATTCAGTCAATCATTGCTGAGCGGATAACAACCCTAAATTCATTACCAAAGGATGTGTTTCTAAGCGCCCACCGGGCAGAACCCTTCCAGATCTGGACACGCGCGTGTACTGGGCGCCAACTCTCAAGGTCCAGGACATTCCACAGCAGATCCGTGAGTTGTATGCGACAATGGACTTGGATGGTAGAACTGTTGAGGAAAAGGGGCAAGTGGAGTCCTTTGACGGTGGTAAAAAGGTCAAAGGAAACGATGGGCCTCCTCGAGAGTAAGGAACGAGCCCACAAGAGAGAAGACAAGAAGGCCGTCAGCATCGGTGTTAAGCGCCAGGGGCTGGTTCCATGAGTTGCCAATGAGAGCAGTTTCCCACGCGTTGCAATCAGTCTTACTGCGTGCATCTACATGATTCCTCTCGTGGACCAATTGGTCTACGACTATGATCTGGTGGCGGAACCCTGCCTCGATGTGAACATGCCAAAAGGGCATTAATTTGTTTATGAGGAGCGTGACGAAGACTGTGTTCCTATCACAATTGCTTTTTTCTGGTAGTTCAGGTCAGTTTCAGTATACAAAGGATCCACACCTCCTTGTGATTGAGATGACCTTGGCAGTATGAGTTGAGCATAGGCTGCGAGAGCATTGAATGGACATGTGTGATTGGTAAGAAAGGAAGATTAGATAGATGTCTTGACAGGGTCTGATCCAGTGTGTCCATCGTTGCTAACAATTGTTTAGGAATCGCATCCCGCAAGGCAGATGGGTATCTTTCTCCTGTTGTGGGTGTAGGCTCCCGTGGTTGTCATGTCCGGACGAACTTTACCGGACCCTTTAAGTATAGTCGTTCTGGATTGGACTCGTAGAATAAAGCAAGAGCTCCAATATGAATTACAGAACTCTGGTGTAATAGCCACATGGTCCCCAAACCCCTGACGAGTCCAAGGATGAAGTCGGTGGTTTTACCAAGTGACTGTGAGGAGAAGAACTCAAGCAAGCATGAGGGCAAAGCAAATTTAACTGAATTGATCGCATCACCTCGAATATACAAGATGGAATGTACAGTATAGCCAGCACTTATGGTGTAACTTCATTCCCAAGCAGACGGCCAACCTCTTCAGCAATGGTCATGATCCTTTCCTCCGTCAACCGTCGCCCGATGATCTGGACGGCAACCGGAGCCCCATGATACGCTGATGGGTCATCTATGCGATCGTCAGTCACGATTCCTTCGTTTTCCGCCCCGTAATTATTTACTGGGTGGTAGGACTTACACTCTGCCTGCACAACCCGATCCATCTCTCCCAAGGGCTCAAAGCTCTCATTCCTGACATCGACACTCTTATCGGCAAAAGTAACCGGAACAACCACGCTCGTGAAATCCAGGATATTGATCACGCTTGCATAGCCGTAGTATTTGAACTGGTTATGTCTGATGGCTGCAGTCGGCGTAATCGGCGCAATGATCGCATCGAGCTCCTTGCCTGTTTTGGCCTCGAATTCACGGATCTTCGCAAGGTATTCGGATTGGTAGGTCCATTTCTGCAGTTGGATCTCCCACAGCTCGTTCACGTTCATTTTGGGGAGGTCGGGTCTCACCAGGTCGGAGATGTTGGGGATTGCGGGCTCGCCGGAGGCGTTCAGGGCGCCGAAAATGTCCTGGATAGAAAGGTTTAGTGAGGATGTGCATGCATGGGGCTAGGAAAGAGATCTTACGACTCCACCGTCGGAAGCGTACACACGGTTGGCGAGGTCGACGGCGTATGGGTGCTTGTATGATTCCCATGGGAGAACAGTGTGCCCAGCTTCGCTGAGTTTGTCAACTACGGATTGGACAGCTCGGAGGATGGGTGGATGTGGGAGGACCTATTTGAGGCGGTTAAATATAAAGCGGATGAGGAGCTATGAGAGGAGGGGGAAACTACCTCTCCGTCGCACGAGAAGTAACCTAAGGTGAGACCCTTGGTGGATATCTTGTCCTTAATAGCCTGTTCTTCCTCCTTTCGCCATGGCATAGGAATGACCTTGGAGTCATACGACCAAGGTTTCTGAGAAAGGACGGACGTGACGAAGAGCTTCATATCAGCGATAGAGTGGGTAAGTGGCCCACAGACACTGTGGATGGTCTCTTGCCCTTCCATACTGTTTGCCATCCTTGCATACGGGAGTCGGCCGTGACTGGGCCGGAGACCATAGAGGAAGTTGAACGCAGCGGGGACGCGAATCGAGCCACCTGAGCTATTAGATTATCTTGTAGCGACAAAAACCAGACAGCCTTTAGTATGTACTTACCGATATCAGTACCGACACCAATAATGCCGCCGCGGAATCCAACAATAGCACCTTCTCCGCCGGAGCTTCCTCCGCAAGACCAGTTCTTGTTGCGAGGGTTTGTAGTGCGGCCGAAGATATTATTCACCGTCTCGCATACCATAAGACTTTGGGGTACAGAAGTTTTGACATATAGAACTGCGCCAGCATTAAGAAGCATCGTTGTAAGGACGGAGTCATCCGTGTCCTTCTTTCCGATCCAGGAGACATAGCCCATGGTTGTTTCGAGGCCCTATTTTTCGTCCTTAGCTAGAGTTATATCGGAAGTTCGAATATGGTATGGCTCACCTTGATGCGAATCTGATCCTTCAAGGAGATCGGCAATCCGTGCAGCGGCCCAAGAGGCTCCTTGTTCGCCGCCAGGTATTCATCGAGATATTTCGCTCTGGCTAGAGCAATATCAGGGAAGAATTCGTGGAAACAATTTGTCTATGGGAATTAGTCCTCAGTCTCTGTTGCTTATCAAGGCTCAAGCGAGACCACAAACCAACTGATGTGCCAGTGCAGCCCTCTTGCAAAACGCCGTGGTAACAGCAACCGAGGCAAGTTTCCCAGCAGCCAAGTCGCGAACCAAATCCGTCGCCGAAGACTCAGTAATAGCGAGTTCATCCAGCGTGAGGATTCCAGACGTCTTGGGGAATGAGATAACCGAGTCATCAGTGGGGAGAGTCTCGATGCGCCATTCGGCGGGGATGGTGGCCTCGAGGGCGCTCTTCTTCTGCGTCGCTACAAATTTCCAGTCCGTTGCCATACTGTATGTATATTGATGAGATCTTGGATATATGTGATGATTATCCCTGCGAATCTGAGAGTCAAGAAGATATATATGACCGGCTCGATAACCCGGTGGTGCGGATTACCCCGCCACCGACCCAGGGAGCGGCGATAAGAACCTTGGGAAGCTGGGCGGCCGTGGGCTAGAGCCACAAATCATCATTGGATTATTTTGATAAGCTCTGGTATTACCAATCTCGCAGCTACTAACTACCACGCTCTGGAGCCATGTGGGACTGCGCTTGTTGACAAATCTCTAAGTGCGGCGTTCCTTCCAGCCGAGCTCCATTTATCATCCACTTGCTCCAGCTAGAGCTACGTTATATCAGGCGCTGTTACATGCTCTGAATAATTATTTATGCGATACACGCTAGCTTCAAACCGGGGAGGAGGGTGTTCAGTCCAGTTGAAAGCACGCCAATGGCGAAGGATAGGATGGATTGGAGGTCCTTGAATTCAGCTACAGACAATACGAGAACTTGTGCATTGGCCAGCAAAGTGCACTAGAAGATTCACATCGCTAGATTCAACTAGACTAAGAAGAACATGACGTGCCTTGTAGACAAGTAAAAACACAAAATCTCATGGCGAGCTTCCAGGATATCACCGCAGTAGGAATGCCTCTGTATGGAGGACATGGGACTGGTAATAGTCACGCTATCTAGCACCATCTACCGTCACGGTAGAAACCTGGGTGCGAGACTACGACCCTCCACAAATCTGCGCCGTGCGTAAGCATTCCCATTATGGTGGCCCAATCCGACGAACTCCTGGGACATTCATTGACGATAACTTGGGCGCCATCGGCGATGTTGTTAAAAGACGGGATGTAAGCGTCATGGTCCTTCTGTAAGCGAAAAGTTGTCAATCCTAGCGTTCGAAGAGTTGTTGGATTGGACGACGATGGAAGCACTACTTACATCATTGCACCAATAAATTGCTGAATCCCACGAGCAGCTAACTCTGCCACAGCTATTGGCAGGGAGATGAGGCTTGCCCTTGACCTTGCGCAGGTACTTGATTCCACTCATGACGTGCTTCTTGAAAGGACCAATCTCGGGGTTAATGCAGGTGAGAGGATTGACATAATGGTCATCATCATCGCGGGTCGATAGTCCCGGCTCTGCATTCTTGTTGTCACCTTCGTCCTTCCAGTCATCATCATAGTTGGGGTTGATCTCTAGTAGCTTCGCGTACACTTGTTCGACGGTACCGTTGAGAAAGATTGGGGCAGCGCCAGGGTAGGGCGCAACTTCCCAGAGAGGGTTGACCGAATCGTAATCGTAATCGGCATTGGCGAAGGCGAATGGATCGGGAGCAGGTAACTAGAGCGTGGAATCCTCGTTAGTAAGAGTAAGGACCAGGTGTGTTACTGGGAAACGAAATAGAATTGACCGTACAGCGGAAGCCACCATGTCGAGCACTGCCAGAACAGCGAGCACAGCCCGGAAGGAACTAGCCAACTGAGCACGCATTTTGAGAGGTGTCAGTATTACTGATGGAAGTGAGTTCGAGGTTCGAATGGTTGGAATAGTAGATTTTGCTCAGTGCGAGCGACAAGGTAGGGGGTCTGTGAGAGCCAAGTCCAGTCTGTGGTGCAGGATCGAAACCAGAGACTGTGGTAGGAGAACGAAAAGAGAACAGGAAAAAGTGGGGAAAGTCAAGGTTTTATAGCCATGACTTGGGCGCCTGGTCGCAGAATACTGTGATTCTGTTAGATGAGCGAGTTTGCGCACATACTACAAGACATGAGCGGATCATGATCTCCATCATGCATGAGTCCCGAAGACTCTTTACTCTCAGTACACACTAGCCTTGATCGGGGACAAAATCTGTGCCTGAGTGAATCTCAGATTGCCCTCGTGACCTGTCTATCTACCATGAACCTGCAGGTCTCAAGAGAAGTCAGTCAGCCGCCTCATCGCCTCCTTGGCCCTGTCAAAAGACTCAATCCGACAAGGAATTGAAGAAAGTGTAGGTCAAATGCAAGCAGACACTCCATTCTATCTTCCAGCACCCATCAGGCCGACTGCCAGTCATATCACGCGGCGGCTTGATTCAGTAGTCCTATTCCCGTCGGCATCCCCTTGATCACCCCCAGAAATCGGGCTGCTTTTCTTTGAGACAGCGCCCTGGCTATGTACGGCTCCCCAGCCTTGGAGACATTTTCAATACCAGGGCAAGCCTGCAGGGTGGTTGTTAGACAGTCGGGGTCTTATCAAACCTGTAAAAAAGTACCCTCCGTATTCTGTTACAACAAAAGCGATGATCAAGCAACCCCATTTCTCGAGATGATATTTAAAGCTACGTGCGACAAGCAGAGTGGTTATTCTCCAACCTTAAACGCTTTACGGGAGTCTTTGACGGCAAGGATTCATGTGGAATCTCATCTACCTGATGGATTGTGCTTTCCCAAGGACCACGTTCAACTCAGCTCCTCTAGAAACTTCGGTTTCCTCCATTTCACCCAATTGCAACCCCCCGGTTAAACAGCAGCCGTACCTCAGCCGGTGAATCATTCAACCATATCAAAGACTCTATGTTCTACGATATTGCCACCTATTATGTTTAGAACTACTCCTTGGCATCTCTGTGGTACACCGTGAAGGAGGGATGTGAAAATACCATCGATGTACTAGACATCTCAGAGGTTAGCCATCGAGCCCAGAAATTCTTACACTACAAAGGCAGGTCCACGCGTTCTGTTCGGGGCAACTGATCTAGAAAGGCCGAGCCCGGAAAGAAGCTGACCCGTTGAGCAGTTCGAATACTGCCATCTGTATGCCGTACGCGGGCACACCAAGGTCACGAAATTTATCTGCACTTTCATGTATAGGGGGCTGGAATGTCTGAACGTTATCAATTCACATCATGTCAACCATATATCATGCCTTTCAACGAGTATCGCTCAAGCAACGTCTGTAAGCACCTGACCTACTCGCGCCTGTCTTCTGAAGCCAACCAAGGCATCGGATATGCGAACACTCTACGGGATCAATTGAAGATACAGCTGCCGTGTGCCCCAGCGTACAATATCGCCTGGCCTAGTACCCGTCGAAGCATGGCCGGTTCCTAGAAAAGAAAGGTGGTCGCTGACATGCCCGCGGCCAACTCCACTCATAACGGCTCTAATCTATGCATTGACACTGTATGAATTATTGGGCCCATCATTGGCGAACTGTTGGTGTAGAAAAATAGAGAAGGGGCGCCCAATTAAGCACCGCTACCCCTCACAGGAGCACACGCTTGCAGAGTAATTTGGTTCCTGCTTGACTTGCGCAAGCCGACGTCATGTGCGAGGCAAGGGCCGTAAAACGAGGCTTCAAGCTGCAGTAAAATCTCCTACGCTCAAGCAGACGTGGGTTCGCCACCGAGGCTTACCATGACTTCGAGAAACATCCCGGCAAGGTAGAAGAGGGGCCCCGAGGTCGGATAAACCAACAGAGCAATGACCTCGGCGAGAACAACAGGGCCGGTCACTAACATATCCGAATTCTGTGCGACCTTCGCAGTTGTCGGATGACAGTGCCGCTGCACGAGATCTGCTGATCTTCATGGCTGACATCATTTTGCCCTACCGGCCGCTACTTAGTCTCCTCGTTCGATCAACGAAAGGATCCATCTCCACTTCTCTGTTACATTCTGATACTTCAAAGATAAACCGAAGCACTGCGGGGTTAAGGTTCGGAAATTCCAGCGAGGCTCAGGTAAAGCTGGCTTGTGGGGTCGGGTCGAGGCAGACGGCTATCCGGACAGCGAACAAAGAGAGCTAGCCCTTGCTTCACCAATCAGGTTCTGTTTCTCCATCAGGGGGCTACTCGCACGTCACTAAACTAACGGATCGGAACCGGAGTCAAAAGCCTGACCTAAGACCGATGGCGCCTCTTGGGCTCTAATCCCTCGATCAAGCGCGATTTCGGATTTCATCGAATACTCCTGAGGTAAGGAGTATATCAAGGTTGCACGCCGCCCCTGAAAGCACCTGCAACGAACATACTTATTCTCCGACGAAGAAACTCCACCATCGAACCATCCACCATGTCCACAACCATACAAACCGAATTGATCACGGAAACCCCCTCCCGACTAACCCTAAAGACCTTACCATCTACCCTTGATCCCGGCTTCCTCTCCAGATACGCACCTCTTTCGCGAGAGCAAGCCGGCCACCTCCGCCATTTCCACAATCTCGCCTCTCAACGCGATGGCGTCTGGGGCGTCATGGGCTCGCAAGACCCGGGCCAAGAATGGGTCGACGCGTACCGGTACCAACTCGCGACAATGGCCTACGCCACGGGAGTAGCCCACTACCACCGTCTCCCGGCAGCGCGCTCGCTATTCAAGACCTTACTGCAAAATCTAATCGCAAAGATGCTCAAGCGCGACGTGTGGGGGTACTGGTTCCTTACTAGTCACAGCGGGAAAGCAGTCGACCCAGATATTGAGGAGCTGAGGAAGCCCTGGGCTGATCCCATCGTTAAGGAGAATATCATGTACTCGGGACATTTACTTCTCATGGTCTCGCTCTATACGATGCTATTCAATGATGATCGGTATAATGAAGAGGGGGCTTTGACCTTCGTGTGGAATCCGGTTTTTTGGGGGATGGGCCCGGAGACATTTAAATATACGCGAACATCATTGCAGGATGTCGTTTTAGGAGAGATGGAGAGGCAGGGGTGGCTTGGGGCTTGTTGTGAACCGAATATGGTTTTTGTGGTTTGTAACCAGTTTCCGGTACGTCTTCCCCTTTTTTTGTGTTTTGCTTTTCTACCTCAGTCCAATGCTGCTCCTGCTGATGCGGACAGATTATTGCCTTTCGCTATAATGATATCCATGACAAGACAAATACTGCGGAGAGTGTGATCATCAAGTACACAGAAGCATGGACGGCCAAGGGCTCGTACCACAGGAACGGACTAATGGTTGACTGGTACACCGTCAGGCAAGATGAAATCAAAGCGTCAGGCGGGATTGGGAGTACGGCATGGTGAATGCAATTATTTCTTTTTTCTTTTCTTTTTTTTTTTTTTTTTTTTTTCCGTTCCACAGAAACACTACTGACAACAGGCCCAGGACCGCCGCATACATGAATGCTTGGAACCCAGACCTCGCTCATCGGACTCTCGAAACACAGGCAACGGGCTTCTTAACTCAGGTTAAAAAGGATCGAGTAAACCTCAACACAGCGCCAGTCGCATACGCCATCCGAAAGCTCGTCAAGCAGAAAAACGCTGATCCAAACGCGCCCTCGACAATCCGGGCTGCAACCGAGGCGGTGCGCCAGAAATTTCCAAACGGTCTTCCAAAGGCACCGTATCCAAGCCCGACATTCGGATACGTCGCTATGTGGGTGTCCGAAGTCGGGACTGCAACCACGCTGGATGGTCTCCTGAATCATGCGGATCGATATCTGGGCCCGACCTGGCAGGATGGTGGCTTGTATTACCCAGCGAATGACGAGGACGCTGATGAGCAAGGGAACTGGAAGACAATGGATCCGTTTACAGGTAATGCGTCGATCGGATACGCGAGACTGAATGTGCCCGATGGGCAAAGAAAGATATGGCTTGACCCGTGGACTCCAGAAAAGGTTTCAAAGGCACCGTATGTCGGGAACCTGGATTTGGGGAGTGCTGTCGATATTCTGAGGAGTATGTGGGATGGAGAGCGTGGTGCTATGGTACTCACACTCAGAACCTGGGATGGAAGCACAAAGCAGTAAGCACATCACCCTAGGGCCCAATGAATCTGCATGCCAGAGCCCTCCTTTCTCTATTGAGGGTATCCGTCGAGGGCATGCTAACGGTCTTAGGGTTCGACCAACATACCACAACCTGCCAGCGGGCGACTACGGCATCTATCACAACGGGAATCTTACTGAAACAAAAGCTCTCAGGTGCACTGGGGAGGTTATCGACCTACCAGTTCAGGTGAATGGAGACGAGCTGACCGTGGTCATTTTGAAGAACAATTACTTCTCATCAAGATTGTAATAGCTCACATCATCTTACACATTGTAAATACTAGGGTACCAAATCATGTCTACGTTCCTTGAGCTTCCCAAGACTAGATACCATCAATGTACCACGTGATATTATCCCCATCGATCTCCCTCTGACTGAATCCATTTCCAAAGTATGAAAACCGGTTATTTAGTTGGTACTCCCACTCGTAATCCTAAAGCAACAGTCATCAGCTACGGGCCTGACTCACAGGTTCACATTTCGTTGGAAAAGGCATACCTCATATCTGGGCTCAGCCAACGCCTCGAAGAAGTGCAACCGACTGCCCGGCCACATCATAATTGGCCCGTCGACCGTCCCACCTTTGAACCATGACCGACAGGGCGAGCTCCACGCCGTTCGAAGAAGGAATAGTTCACGATGTCTCCGAAAGTCATCGACTGCTTGCTGCTTCGGATAGAAGCTCTTGACGTTTTCGCGGCCTAACTTGATAAGGAACTTCTCGATGTATCGTGTGATGATCTCGATGATTGGTAGGATGGAACCATGCCCGTAGGGGCCGAACGGGCCGTTTATCACTAGAAATCATCAACTTCTGTCCTGTCAGATAAAAAGAGACAGTGGTCTTACTAAAATAGTTAGGAAACAGTGGAATAGTAGCGCTGAGATACGTATCCGGCTGCGTCGCCCATGCGTCTTTCAGGTCGAGGCCGCCCTTTCCGACAATTGAAAACTTGGGCTTGAAGCTGACGTCAAACCCTGTTGCGCAGATTAGAATATCCATCTCGTGGTGTACACCGTCCGCTGTGAGAATACCCTTTTCAGTAATTTCGGTGATACTCTGAAAAGTGACAGAGGACTTCGCCTCATCCGCGATACATTCCAGAAATCCGTTTCCAGGCGTTGGTCTACGGCATCCAACCGCGTAATCGGACGGAACGAGCTTTGAAACGATATCCTCGCGGCCGTTCAGCTTGCGAGTCATTTCCGCGCGTGCGAATTCAAGAGCCTCTTTCTGCGCCTGTGTGCCATTGATGATAAACTTGAACCGCTGGTTCAGCTCCTCCTCGACCATTTCCCGATAATGGAGATATTCCGCCGGATCATCCCTAAACTGCTGCTTCTGCTCTTCCGTATAGTTGAAGTTCGCACCGTTCTCGCCGGCGTATTTCTGCGCAAATCCAGCTGTGATCCACGTAGGCGAGCGCATAAACGCCTTGAGCTGCTTGACTTTTGGGAAAATCGCCGGGATGATTTGCACGGCGCTACTGCCATTGCCAATGACGCCTACCACTTTGTCCTGCAGATCAATTGAAGTATCCCAGTTGGCGCTGTGGACTTTCTTCTCGAACTTCTCCACTCCCGGAACCTGCGGCCACTTCCAGTTATTCAGCACCCCCGTCGCATTGATCAGGACATCGCCCTCATCATAAAACGCCTGCTCCTCGTTCTCCTGATTCGGCTGCACCTTAACCTTCCACTTCCCGTTGATATCATCCCACCAGGCCCCCACAACACTATGATCAAGCTTCACAAACCTCGCCAGACCATGCGTCTCCACCACATCCTTGAAATACCCCAGAATCTCCTCAGACCCCGCATAGTAACTCGACCAATCCGGCTTCGGATGCCAGGAAAACTGATAGTTCACGGAGGGGATGTCGCACGCGCAACCCGGATAGCGGTTCTCGTACCAGGTCCCGCCGACCTCGGGATTCTTGTCGTAGCATTGGATGGATATGCTTTTGTGCCGGGGAAACTGGCTGAAGATGTGCGCGAGGTTTATTCCGCCGGCGCCGAAACCGATGACGATTATGCGCAGCGGGCGCAATGAGCCGAGGTGTTGGTCTGGGATCGTGTAGCCGGTGCCGTCGCTTGCTGGGACGGAGGTTGCGTAGCTGGTTATTTTGGAGAGAAGCGTGTCTTGTGGTACGGGATGGGGTGGAGACATTTTGGCGATGTAAGGGGGGCAGAAATCGCCAAAGTGACTAGGGACAGTCCTTAAAAAAAAAGGAGACGAGTTGAAAGGATAGATGATACAAGTCAACGTAATCTCGAGGACCTGGACCGTATTCGTAAGCGTACATGCCAGCAGCCCAGCTTCCTGCGTGCTAGCCCGCATCCGCGTAATTATTCAGCATGATAACCGCGGTCAGATAATGGGATTCGAGGAGAACCTCGGGATATGCCTGGATAAATGCGTGTCAAAAGTGCGCCTCTGCAGTTTCCCCGCTGATGGTCTCGTGCGGGGTCGGTTGTTGATAATCGGACTCCGGGCCGAGTCCTCGACGACTACCAATGCTTGGGCTCCCTATATATAAGGTAATTGTCTATCGAGAGGTGCTATTTTGAAGCTAGGCATCAAGTATCCTAAGTACCTACTCCAGGTTCCACACTTCCTATATGAAACACCCGTCGAAGAAAAAGCATCACTGAGCCGAGAGTTACCCCCCTATTCCCCCTATGGAAGACGTGAACAGGACAGGCGCCCGGCGGTAGGTCTATAACAAAGAAGGAATACAGCCGGCGAAGACTATGCTCTTCCCCAGCTGTGCTGTGCTTTCAATAAACCGCATCGTTTCTTCCAGTGGCCTCGTTGATCAGTGTCAGTGTAGAGAAGTAGGTGGGTGATCTTAAACTTACCTCTTAAGATCTTCTACTATAAAGTGATGTCAGCCACTGCAGTGGCGTATAATTAAGATCAATGCATTACAATACTAAAGCAAACTCTAAAGCAAAATCAACACGAAGAAAGCGCAAATACCACCCCAACGCGAAGTCCTCTATCCCCGTAAAACGCACAACCAAGTCTAAGCAAATCCGTCTAAACAAACTCGCCCCGGAAAAAGCCACACTTCACGTGCACTGCGCAATCAAACCGAGCTTGGTCCCTCCTTGGAGTCGCTTCCTTCCTTCTTCTTCTCCAACTCCTCCAACCGACTCCTCTCCTGCGCGTCCAACCCCGTCTTATTAACCTTATGCTCTCTCGAAAGCACCTGCTTGCTAATAAATACCCCAAGAAGCAGCGCCACCGCCGAAAGCGCCGTGTAAAAAATCCACTCGCTCCTCAGTGCAAGGTTATACCGATCACGGACAATTGCCCTTGCTGCCTCTGGCAACTCGCGAATGCGGTCCGCAGCCGTCGTCGCTCCACCGGAGAGAATCAACTCCGACAATTCCCCATCGACGACCGCGCTGATATCAACACGGTACGAGCGGATGCGGTTTTGGAAAATCACGCCGCCAAAGACAATCGACATGGCCGTTGCAATGTCGCGCATGAAGAAGACCGTCGCCGCGGCGCTCGCTGTATCGGCTGGCTTTGTCAATGTGAATATTGCGATGATGGGTGCTTGGAAGAGGGGACCGAGCCCGAGACCGGATATTATCTGGTAGATTATGATCCGTGGCCAGCTTGCGTATGGTTGGAGGTTTAGGTACAATCCATGACCCAAGATCATAAGTACGAGACCGATGTAGATGGGTGGTCTGTATCGGCCTGAGTGGCTGATGTACACTCCTGTTAGGGAAGACGCGACGCATAAGGTGACGGCCACGGGGAGGAGGTACACGCCCGAGAGGATCGGAGTTGCGCCCAGGACGATCTGGAAGTAGAGAGGAAGATAGTAGAAGTTTGCGATGTACGCGAGGCCGTGGATGAACGCTATCGCAAACGTGGCGAGGTTCGAGGCTGACTTGAACAGGCGCAACGGGGTGAGCGGATATTTGGCGACTTTCCATTCGATCACTGCGTAGACGCCCATTGTTACGACACCGAAGACGATCAGGCATACGACTGTTGCGGAGCTCCAAGGGTAGGCGATTCCGCCGTAGCCGAGCCCGAGCAGGAACATGATTGTTGCGGCGACTATGTTAAGCGTTCCGAGCCAGTCCATAGCGAGGAGGCCTTCAAGGATCGGGGTGCGCGGTGTGTGGACGTCGAGGAAAATCATGACGAGGACGCCAGCCACGCCCGCGATTGGGACTGGTAATGTTTGTCAGAAAGGAGAACGAATGAAGTGGAGGTTTGTCTTACGGTTTATCCAAAAGCACCAGCGCCA
Organism: Penicillium sp. S1316; assembly: GCA_023627405.1. Taxonomy (NCBI): domain Eukaryota; kingdom Fungi; phylum Ascomycota; class Eurotiomycetes; order Eurotiales; family Aspergillaceae; genus Penicillium; species Penicillium sp. S1316. The sequence continues at coordinate 17,444 of JAMAHF010000131.1, forward strand.
CGAAACGAATTGCGCGAATGCGCCACCAATAATAGGGCCGAGTCCGCATGCTATTCCCCAGGTCACACCTAGAATTCCGTAGTATTTGCTCCGCTCACTGGAGAGATTGTAAGCGCGGATAATCCTGGTAAGCCAGACAAAGACATACCGGGGGCTAAAGACGTCGCCAATGACAGTGGCAGAAAGACCAAGTATGCCTCCGCCGCCAATGCCTTGAATGACACGACCGGCAAGGAGCATGTCGATGTTGACAGCTAGCGCGCCAATGAGAGAGCCGACGAGAAAGATGATGATGCTCAGCATCAGGATAGGCTGCAGATCTGGTTAGCGTGTCGTCCACAGGTACGGAGAAGTGATTCACTCACCTTGCGGCCGAAGATGTCACTGAGTTTTCCGAATGGTGGTGTTGAGGCTGCATCTAGTTAGCGGTGTATAGCACAGTGTGATAAGGCGAACTGGAGCATACCTGCGGCGGGTAGAAGATAGGCAGTACCAATCCATGAGAATTCGAGTTCAGTGCTGTTAAGAGATCGCGAGATGGACTCGGCAGCGGTAGAGATGATTGTCTTAATCAAATTAGCCAGGCTTCAGTGGTCATCGGGATATACTCCTACCTGCTCCAAGGCTGCGATAAAGGTAGAGAGCTAGATTCAGTTAGCTATGCGTACTTGATGTCGTTCGGAGAAAACATACACAAAGTGATGAAACAAGCAACCATGCCTGCGTCCTGCTCAATTTCTCTTCACCGCTGCTGCTGTTATCAACATGCTGATCTGGCACAGGCTCCCCAGCACTTGGACGCGCAGTTCCACTGCTCTCTACCATTGTGACTGAATTACTGTTTCTGAGGCGCTGAATGGATGTTCGATTGTTTGTTGTTGTTGTTGCTGTTCATGACCCAGGTTGGAGCGGCAGGGAGTCTGGCGAAGATAAAGGCCATGATGGTTGCCACGGACAGAACTAATTCCAAAGATTCGGAGAAGGAGTAATTACAAACTACCCACTTACGAGAGCACCGAACACAGAGCTACTGATGCAATTATTCGAGCCGTGATGCATGGGCTGACAGTCGGTGCTGACAGAGCGCAGATTAGGGCTGCCAAGCAGCGACTACCAAACCACCGAAAATTGGTGGGTCCAGCCATCGCACCCCACATGGAAAAGACACGATGAGGTCACTCTCTCATGAATTAGTAACGCAGATAAAGTGAGGGGAGAATGGCCCGCACTACATCTGTCATGCTTCAATTCTTCAAGTCATTTTTCTTCCGGTTCGAGTTTGCACGCTCTTCAGCATGACTCTCTGTGAGGACGGCGATGTCGCTATCCAATCCCAGGTCAGAACCTGGGAACTGATACAGCAACTGACTTGATGTCTGCTTCTTCAAAGCCAAGCAGATTGCTCACAGAGCAGAAAGTCAGTGACAACATCACCACGCGACTTGCCTAACTGCGCGCATTGAACTAAGAATCCCGCATTTCGTGCTCAATTAAAGCCTTGGAAAACGCGTGTTAGGGACGGTCAGGTATGCATCGACGACTTCTTCCGCAGAATCGAGTTCCTCGATAGCGACGTCCAATTCCTCAAAACTGCCCACCAAAGCCATATCAATCTCCCGGGCTACCTCTACCCTCCGCTCCTAGATACCAGAACCTATTCACCACTGGTGGCGGAGACACAAGACAAGAAGGAGCATATTGGATCAACGCCACTGTTTGCCTAACCCTCGGGTACGCCGTCCGCACCTTCAATGTCCCTGATCAGGCATTTTTTTCTGACCAAATAAGCTCGCCATGGATTCCTAATGGGAAGTCGTCGTCGACAGAAAGCTCAATCATGGGAGTTCGCGCGCGTTCACCCGGAATATAACCTCGACCGCGACCTTACTGAAATCGCAAGGAGACTCGATAGCCGAATATCTCGATCTTCATCGAAAACTTGGATGGAGTCCGGTCCGCAGGATGTCCTGCGTGAGTACATCTCCTGTGTCTTCGGGAGAGATAGCATTCGTCCGGTGTGGGTTCATTCGCCCGAGGATAAGAGGGGTGATTTAAATTTGGGGGGCTGCAAGCGATAACTTGGGGCGACCGGGAATTCTATGCGCAGAGGGAGAATTTGAGTGAGAACGATGCAGCTTTGAGTAGTTCTCCTCAGTCGCTCCCAATTGGCAACAGTGTTTGTGATCACGTGTCAGTATCGCAAGTTGTCTTGGCGCAGGTGGCGCGTGATTCTCGTCGCGTGGCGGGTACAAACAGGTGCGTAACTGGAGATGGCACCAGCGGCGTAGTATATCAGTTCAACCACTGTTGACAGAGGTGCTAAGATTTACGGGAGCTTGGTTCCATGGTAGCTCCCGTAGCCTCGCAGTCAAGCTTCAACTACCCGATCCATATTCCGTACGTAGTCGATATATATATAGTCAGCGGGTCAAGGCTGAGATCAGGAGTCTTAGAGTTTGTAGAGCCAAGTGCAACATAGATCAAGAATTCTCGTCTTTGGCACGGCCATATTGTGACAGACTGTCTACTTGTTGGCAGTGTCTCCCTGATCGCTTCGAAGTCGACAGAGTTCTTCAAGAGACGCGAACACGTGATTATTCAGTTTGTCAGCATCCCGCCGGCACATCTTCTCTCCCCCACTCTCCACCTGTTTCGCTCACTCCTTTTTTAATCCCGACGTCGTTGCTCTATAGCTGGAGTTCTAGAACTTTTCGACCAGTATTTGCTACATGTCTATATTCCTAACTCGCCATCTGAATTGACTGCCATGGCGAGGCCGGATCAGCGCCACGCATGCGATCGTTGCCATGGTCAAAAGCTTCGTTGCATCCACACTGACACCGGCCCGTGTCTCCGCTGTACCAAAGCCAAAGCTACCTGCATCTGGAGTCAGCCCGTGCGATCCAACCGACCCAAGAAACAAGATAGGGCAGTCTCAGGATCTCCTTTCGCTTCTAGACAACCCGCAAATCAGAATGTTAGCGCAACAATCTCCGTATTAGGCGTCAGCGATAGCCAAGGCTCCACCCCCGTCGACATCAATCTCGACTTACTGCAGGCTCAATTCACCCCGGACCCCGCATGGGCCCTACCGACCGGTCACTACCCCTCCCCTACGTCGCATAAATTGGACAATCACAATGTAGCGCAGAAAGAAGGAGGCATTGAGGCAACCCCAGACTGGATGTGGCCCACCGTCACGGATGGACCTATTCAAGCCGCCGCGCCAGTAGACTGGCAGGAAGCCTTCAACCGCGAATGGACAATGATGGTGTCGCAGAATCCCATTGATGTGACTGAAACCCCTTCTGAATTGCCGGCCAGCAGTACTGTGGAGGATCCACAAACAGCCTGTCGCCTCGCCACGATCCGTGAACTGTCGCAGCTCAATATCGATCTGTACGCTCACCAAGCGTCGGTTCCAATACCGCCGGCTTCTCTGGCAGAACCCATCACCTGGAAGGACAAAGACTTTGCCATTGATCGGACATTTGCACTGTCACAGCGCCTCATTAAGCTGGTCAACGGTCAATTTCCACGCTACCTCGAGACCGCTCGGGGGCAGACAGTCGAGAGCACCCTCACCAGTACGGCGCCCGAGCCACAAATTGACCAAGGGTCATGCCTCCTCATTCTATCGTGCTACACGCGGCTCATTGAAACCTACGATAGAATCTTTGCCAATATGCAGGGCTGCCTTGATCGCTCATCCGTCACTGCGCCAGAAGACTATGTGAGCATGCCGAATGTCCAGATTGGCTCTTTCTCCCTACCGCACTCGTCATCCTTGCAGATCGTTCTCATCCTGCAGTTGGCACGTGAGCTCTTGAATCGGATGGGTGAGATCATTAGAGCTGTTCAGCCTGATAAAAGAGCTGGTCACATCGGCACAGCCGTTCCCGAACCTGTCACCGGTAGTCAACTGCTCTCCAGCACTCTGGGTACTGTATCGGCTGAGGAGGACCGTCTAATGAAGAGAATAACCAAGTTGCGGACTACCTTGATTGCATTAAACATTCTCTGAAATATTGGATACCACCTTTTTTGGGAGCCACGGTTGGCTTTACCTGCTACTCCTTTTCAGCCCAGCTACCCATGAACACCCGGACATGCCAACCCAAGTATCTAACTTCGAATCACAAATCACATCTTGGAAGTGGAAAGCTGGTTTTGAGGTTTCAAGCCGTCTCCAGGCCCAATAGGGTGTTTCGGGAGACCAGCTAGCCAAGCTCACCGGCAAAGCGTAACACTATCGATCACATTAGCGTTGAGCAAGGTGGGACGAAAAAGGGACCCTGGGACATTGCTGGTTGAATGCGCCGCTAGTTGAGTTGCAGCTTATTTAGGATAACGCCCAAGTCGCTCATACGTGGTAAGCTACTGTCTCAGATTGATCCAACGATCGGCACAGCCAGGCTACCATACACGACACTGCCGATGGCAAGGGGATCGCCATAGAACTACAAACACCGAGCTTTGTCATCTAACGATGCCCCCGCCTTTTTAATGCCGTCCGGAAATTCCCAAACACCCCCCAGCGGGTGCTGGAGAACTCCGCCGGCCAGCTCTTGCGGTACAACGTGATCGCCCCAGCCCCGGACGCAAAATTATGGTACAAACACACATCAGGAAGAACGGGAAAGTAACAAGAGGGGCGAGTCCGAGTAGCTGAAGCCCGATCAGAACACAAACCACCGCCCATGCCGTATCGGGCCCGACTGAGTTGAAACTTATTGATTTCTCCTGATGACGGACAGAATCCTCTTGACCTCTATGACATTGCAACGTTAACAGTGGAAGCTGTTCCCCGTTCATCAGGTCTCTCATGGCTTTCGTTATTTACACGAGCGCTGTTATTGGAAAGCCCAAGGCTGTCAATTTGACCATGCAAGCCTCAGTTTTCAGTTTGCTTTCCTCAGTAGCACTTTCGTGACTGGCAAATAGAAACATGATTCCACAGCAAAGCGCGCTTGGTTTTGACGCTTCCCTGTCGCTTATGCCAATAGCACTTAGTAAAAGTGACACCCTGATCAAAGCGGACGATCGTGGTGATTTTGTGGATCTTGTTTCCAGTAAAAGAATGGGTTACAGTCACACTAATGTTATCGAGAATGCCAGCTTCGCATCAGTATACGAGCGCTATCTTGACTACGTGCCACTCTTGGCGCAATGCCCTCACCACTTGAGACGCTTTCGTAATACGCCTGAATAAATGCACTTTATCAAATATCGAACGGAAATATGATCATGCAGGCGCCAGGCCGAACTAGCACGGCTCTCGGTCGAGCGCCATTTTCAGTCTTGGTCTCTAACACCGCATGAAAATATACCCTTCTTTCCCCGTTAGAGATTAGCAGAACGCTCTAGCAGATTAATGAGCACAGCCCGAGTTTAGGGGAGTTTTTCCGGACAAGCCCAGTGGTTAACGTCGAGAACGCTACAATCTTTCTTCATAACGCCCATGTTTGGCAGAGGATATCTCTTCCCCACCCCGCCCATCGTGTTAACGATCCAACGCATCATGGGATCTGGTCCGTGGCATGCCTTTCTCACCTTCATGTTGTCCGTGATCACCTGCATCCATGTGACTGTATTTGACCAATGTACGAGGGAGGATTGTATCGTAGCCAAGCCGACGTTGCCTGGCGTTATCGAAAATAAAGTATGAGGAAGGCACATTGAAATTAGCCGTTGAAAAACGTAGCCTTCTGCTGATTGCACCAACCGAGACGACCGAGGACGACCGAGGTGTCGAGGCCCGAGGAACCATGGATGCGAGAACTCAGTGTACCTGTGGACAAGCTAGGCTGATATAACGTGGAAGCGGAAGGCTTTCCATGTGGTTAGAGAGAGCTAATAGCTCCAAGAATACTTCCAGACTCCTCGAGATGACTTTCGTCCGGCTTCGTGACGTAGAGAACGCTCATTCTGATTGTTGCGGACATGGCTCGATATGTCGAATGCCAGTCGCGGTGGAGGAAGAAGCAGTCGACCTGTGTGCAGCAGTATCGGTGTTTTAAGTCAAAAAATCATGGAGAAATAGGAGAATAAGTATAGGAAGATTTTCTCTCCTCCGCCTGAAGTCTCAATGAAGCCTCAACAAGTGGAACTCTTGTCGCTCGACATCACGATCGTCCGGCCCGCCGGCGGCCGCTGGGTTCCGTTCCAAGGTGGAGTCCGCGATTCCCTTGGACAACCTTCGGCAAAATCGATTAAGCAGGCAGGCGGTCAGAATCCATTGCACGCGAGCAGCTGATCGGGCTGCCGTCCCATTGGACTTTTGAGGAGAGCCAATCAGATCTGACAAAGTGAAGCAGATGGTTCCACTTCATGAATCGATCGAGGCTCGAGCGAGAGTCCCGCTTGACAGGCCGACGTCTCGCTTGTGTGAAGCGTGGAACGAACACCGAGAAAACTTGGAACTTTGAATTTTCCAAGATGGGGGCGCGGAATGCATCACTAGTGGTGTCCATGATACGCAGTTCACTTTTCAAGGCAACGCACGCCGATTCAGTCGAGCCATTCACACTCAGGTCGACGGTCGCAGTTTCCTTGCCAATATTTAAGGTTCGAGTTCCACGCCTCCTTTTCGAGAGCTCAGGATAAGTACATGGCTTTGCTGTGTTACCGTATTTTTCCAAATTTACTTCGCATCGGCCTGAGCAGCTGGCTAGCCCTGGAGCTCCTCTCGTTATCCGGCTCTTCCATACACGATTTCGGGTGGATTTGCTTTCCTTTGTTCCTTCCGACGCCTTTCCAGGCCACGTCAGATTCTCGTTCTCTGTTCTTCTCTTCTTTTGCCAACCCATCTGAAACCATCTGCTGAATTCCCTTAAAGTTATAACCGTCTTCTTGGTTTTATTGTTATTTGTGTCATATACCTGCTGGCATCATGGACTACGGTCTCCGAAGCACCAACCGGCTGCGGAGGCGAGGGCGCCCGAAGGTATCAACCAATGCGGAATCCTGTATCCGCTGGACGCCCGAAGAAAGACAACGGTTGTTTCGATTGAAGAATCAACATAAACATCTCGATTGGAACCAATTCCACAAGGTATTATTTCCTCTATAGGACCTCAAAGTTGCCTTGCTTACCCCATTTTTAGTTAGGGTTGTTCCCCGATCGAACTGCACGCGCGTTACAAATGACATATGAGGTACCATTCTGCTAGACATCCTCTAGAGCAATTGCTAATTCAAATTAGCGTGTTGATAGAGGTCACGCCAGGATGAGCAAGCGGAGCAACCCACCTAAGCGGTCCACATCGCCATCTATCGAGCTACTTGGCGAGCGTCGGCAAAAGAGACTTCGCCTCGAGGAGGACGACGACGATGAATACGAGGATACAAGTAGCGAAGAAGAGACTAGTGACGACGGGAGCGCCGCGGGGAACACGAGTGACCACCGTGAAGGAAGAATCAACCATGATACTCCAAGTACGAACGTAAGTAGACCTAGTCTTTGGCTACTTGCGCTAAGTGGCGGGAGAGAGTTGCTGAATATGTCTGCAGCACCGAGAGGGCGCGCAAATTCCTAAGAAACCATTCCGTTGGAATATCACAACACCCACCTCATGCGGACCTACCCATATCCCAGAGGCCACTGGTTCCCTGGCAGACAGCGGTGGGACTGGGCGATCGGCTGTTGCGCGAAAAAAAGACGCCTACCAGCATAACAGTATACTGTCAGGCAGCATATCTCGCAACACGGAATTGGGCGGCAAGTGCATGACGCCAGCGGCGCAGAATCTGCTCCGAGCTGCCCAAGCTATTGAACAGCACGAGACCGATCTTAAGGCCATCCAAGTCCGGCAAGAGACACAAATCTCATTCCTCAAGGAGGAGCTTGAGAGGATGAGACAGGAAATTGCGCGGATGAAGCAAGGCGAGGGGAAATACACGAAATTAGAGCGAAGGATTGAAGAAGTGAGGTCGTCAAGAAGAGTTGAAGCGGATGAGGAATTGCTCAGACAGGTGCAGAAGCGACTCGATGACAACGAAGAAAGCTATAATGATATCAAGGGCACGGTAAGCGCGGATCTGGAGTTGCTTCGGAAGCGAATGGAATCAGTCGAAGGTTCAGCGAGTAAAGGGGAGCGCGACAACAAAGCCAACCTCCAGCGAGTAGAAGCGCTGGAAGGTCTGGCAAATAAAGAGAAAGACGATATTAAGGACATCTTGGAGTCTCTGCAGAAGCGAGTGGGAGCACTTGAAGGATTAAAGAGTGTCTCAGCCTTTGATATGCTGCAGAGGCTCGTGGGCCCAAACGGCAGATGACGAACGTAAAGTATGGTTTAACTACCATTTGAAGATTCGTCAGACGGCCCTACTCAACCTTCCCTTCACCCTGCAATCTTTCTAGGTGGCTCCCCGAACAGTTTGAGCTCTAGTCAGAACTCCCGCCAGTGCTTGCGAAGAAAGGGAACGAAGCCCTCCACTAGCCAATGTGTACATTGCGGGAATAAAGGAGTATACCACAGTGATACCATTACCTTTTTGGCTAATCAGGCCATGGAGGTGAATCACCCTTCATCCATAGCTTCCTCTTCCATCCTTGCCTTATGGTACCACGTTAGTCAGGCCCTAGCTCAGCTATAGGTGGTGGCACCATAGGTAGTAGACCTGAAAGAAAGTGATACCATAGGTTCATAGACCGAGGATCTCCAATATATAGCTAGAAGATCACTTTACACTCCAATTAGTAGTCTCAGCTTCATACTATGCTATGTAACTGTGCTATAGATACAGCCATGTGTGTCTTAGCAATCTACTAGGTATCAAAAGACTTTGGGAAATACTTTTGATCTCTTCCTTCTTGACACGAATGAAGAATTTGCATTTTAATAAAACAAAATTATATTACAGTGGAAAATAATCATTGCGATTCAGTCTCGAATACAGCTAACCGTGTGTTGGAAAGCTAATTTGCCACCATCCCTGTCAGGAGATAGGAGAAATCAACCTTGTAATGTTGAACAAAAAAGGTTTACGTAGGAGCGGCTTAGCGCCGGGCGAAACGCGGCTGCCCTGGAGATGATCGATCCCACAGCGGCTGCGTTCCTATTGGCGCCCCTGACAACAATTCGCCGGCGCTGGCTTTTCTTTTCTTTGTTCCTTTTCTCTTTTGGAAGGCCTCAATCTGACAGATCAAATTCACCTCACCGAGTCTCTCGTGCCATCGAGGTGACTTTTTTGTGTTGGTGATTGTTGGGTGAATGGTGGCTGTGATTGGCGGGTTTTGCAACGGAGATTCCTCTCTTGACACACCACGGGTCATCCACCACATTCCAGTGTCCCACCCCCCCCTCCAGTTGTTGGCGCGAACTGGGCGTTTACGCCGCATTCGAAAGAAGTACGGAAAAAGCCGAAGACTCAACCATCGCAATCTGTGGACTTTGCGATTCTCGACGCCTGCAGCGATTTGCATTTCCTTAAAAGTGGAAACAAAGGCACAATTACCGCTGTCGTCTGATCTGCCTTTCGAGGGCAAAAGTCTGTAGTCCAGTCTAAGTGAAGGTCTCGAGTAGTGCTGTGGCTAAGCGCCCATTGGAGTCGCCCAGGGACACTAGTGTGACGCGATCGCGATTCAGTTGAACTCATCCTTCTTGCGTGCCATCTCCTATGGGACCAATGCCGCTTCATCGTCCAATGTAGCTGTCTGACCAACGACGGACCCCGAGGGATACCTACGAATCCCCCGGGGCCGACCCGATAATCTTTAGAATTCTCACTCCCTTGTGTATCTCTCATGCCTCCAGGCCCCAACTTCTCCTATCCGCACGGACATCAGCCCAAATACGAGTCAGTTTCAGCTCTGCGCCTCGATCATCCAAGTGCAAGGCCCAGGTCTTACAGACCTGCTGCACAGACAGCCTGCTTCCACATACCCCTGCAGAAACAGCTAGGCATTCCTGGCAGGAAAGAAAAAGAAAAGAAACAAATTTTCTCAACGTGCACGTTGATTTTAGGAGGCGTGGACTGAGCTCTGCCTTGTTACGAATATCTGCCTATTCTCTCGACATGGCTGAGCAGACTCTTGTATTCCTTGGGCAGATGACGCCGACGAGCAACACATCCACGCCCCAGCCCCAAAGAACCTTCAAGCGGTGGACTGACGAGGAGCGGACCCTCTTAAGGAAGGTACGGCACGAGAACATGCATGTGAGCTGGAAAAGACTTGAAGAGGTATGCTGTTCACCATCATTCACCCAAGTGATACGCTCTTTTATAGAGACTCTATCGATATTTTATCTTTTGAGTAACGCATGGGCTTACAACTATTGCAGCAAAATCTGGTCCCCGGCCGAACCTCCCACGCGATGGCCCTCGAGTATGCTGTTCGTTTCTCCCAGACTGTGGGCGCTTAACGGTGTGCATGCTTACTCGTTGCAGAGACTGGAGAAAGAAGACGCTCAGAAGAAACGGGAGCTGAAGAAACGAAGAGCGGAGGATGAGTCCCCTGAAAAATCGTCCACGAGGTTCATTGCCCCTCATCCAAGTCTACCACATCGGCCTGATAGCGTGGTCGTCGACGACGATGAGGAGAGCGGCCACGAGGATGGGAATATTCTGTATAATGGCCAGAGAGAACCGGTATGTGTGCACTCCCATATTTTCCGTCGCTCTGGCTGGCATCATTCACTGACAACTCCTTCAGCTTCAGGGCTATTCAAGCACATCACCGGATTCGAGGCGTTCGCCGGACAAGCGACAAAAGACTACTCCCTGTCCTCCTTCTATTACTCCCATCAGACTTGTTCCCCGTCCGGCTGGTCGGTCTGGAACGGCTGCCAGCTCAACCCCAGCCACGGATGCGGTTACTAGTCTTGGGAACGTACCCAGGGATACAGTGGGCACTCCTCGCAATCGCCCACCTGGAAGCACTTCAGACGCTGAACGCACGCATTCGGCCCCGATGAGTGAAAATGACTCAACCGAACACCCAGTGCCCTCACTACCAAATACAGCATTAAATCACGTTAGGTTTCCACAAACCAACCAGAGCAAATTGTCGCCTGTTATCACGAACAGTCCGATCCGAACCGAAAATGACCCCATACCAAATCATACACCAACTTCCATAGTTTCTTCTCTGACCACCGTCGTGGCCGAAATCTCGAATGTGTGTGAAGCCCCTACACGACTGAAAGAGAAAAACACAAGCCAGTCATCTTGCATTGCGCCTCCGGTGGTAACGAGCGGGAGGAGTGCTTCCCTACCTGTCGGCTGCAGCAGCTTACAACAGTACACTACTAGTGGACCACCGCAGACAACTGGGTCCGTGGCTACCTTAATCGAATCGAAAACGCCCCTACCTTTGCCGCATGCTATGACACAGGAGGGCAAAATGGCGGAGATGTATCAAGAAATGGCCTACCTCTACCAGACCAGGGCAGAGGATAGCAGAAGGAGGGCCCTTCAAGAGACGACAGAGGCTAAAGAGCGGACGGGTCTGCTACAGCAGATTAGCGAGCTCAAACGCCTCCAACAAAAACTCGAAGATACGGTTACGGCACAAGGTGAACAACTGGCAGTGCAAGGTGAACAACTGGTGGCACAAGGTGAAAAACTGACGTCGCAAAGTGAACAACTAGAGAAGTTGTCAGAGCAGAACGAGGAAAAGTCCCAGAAGCTGGTTGAGCTAGAAGGGTTCCGAGAACGACTGCTGGACTATCTCGCGAGCGAAGCTCAAAGATGTCCCACTACTACCACCGATTCTATGAAGTAATGTGTCAGATAAGCCCAACCGATCCGTCTTAGGACTGGAGGTCTTAAGGTATTCTGTGATTAAAAGGAGACAAAAGGTAGCTTTCTTATGAACAAGATAGCTTAAAGGGGTATTTAAAAGGTAGGGTAGCTTAGATTCTAGAAATAATAGACAGTAGCTAAAACTAATTATATATAATAAGTGTCCTTAAATACTATTTATTATTATATTAAATATATTAGTTATGCTATGTTTGCTATATCCCTTAATATATTAATTATATTAACCTTGCTATGTTCGCTATGTCCATGTAGTTTCTTAGTATATATTAATACAGCTATATCACTATATTATGTAGATTATCCTAACTCTGTTCTGTTAACGTGACCTTTTATTAACTATATTCTAACAAGGCAGATCTACTAGTTAATAGCATTCTATCTCTTAGCGTGGTTCCCTAATAATCCCCCTCTTTCAAGGTCTTTATCCCAAAGACATAAGTAGTACATATCTATTAGGTTCGCAATTCCATCACCTAATTTTCTTTTCTTTCTTAATACATTCTAATTACTAATCTTTTCTTCGCGATGCCTGCAAAGTCCACACATTATGCGAATTCCCTTAAGCGTTAAGTTAAAGAGAGCAGCTTTAATATAGTAACTTTATATCTTTATTATTTTTAGTCTGGAAAGCCTTGTATTTATAGTAAAGGTTTATCTTGTTATAAGTTATATATCTTGGTAGCTTAAAAGTGTGTTATACCTAAATTATTATTTTTAGATAGCAAGTGGTGTTATCTTGTGGAAGCTTAAAACAAAATTTAATTAAAAAAGCAAGAAAAATAAGAAAAAGTATTAGTATTAATAGCTTAAATTTCTAAAGCTAATACTTAAATAAATTATTTTTAGAAGCAGGATAATCTCCTTAGGAAATATGCCAGCGACTTTATTATTTATAATATAAAAGAAATTAAAGAGCTTGAAAGGCTCAAGGAGGAGGAGCAAAAATAAAAAAAAATTAAGGTATTAGAGCAAAGTCTAATAGTTACTATATTAAATAGTAGTGGCTCTTTAGCTCCTATTTTAAATAATATACAAGCTTCCAAGGCTTGGGCAATCCCTTTTTTATCTAATTCCTTTTTTAACTAGTTCCTTGCTAAAATTCCTGGATTTTCTTATAGTAGTTTAGGTGCCTAACAGGTTTCTATAAGTTATTTTCTTGTAAGTAGCCTTTCTATCTAATAAGGTATTAAATCTAACCTTTCTATATTTGTTTATCCAGGATTTATTTAACTTTATACTCTTCTTTATTATTAGTTACTTTATTATTAGTATTCTTAGGGTTTTATATTAGTTCTAGTAATAAAATATAGAATACTAGGTATATTTATATTCTTGCTAGTAGTATTAAGTAGTAGTTATTATTTATAAGTTTTTTTTTAATTCTAAATAGTCTATATTTTATAGTGTCTAGTTTATTACTTGGTTATTTACTCTTAATATTAAATTTCTTTATTTTAATTATTTATTATAGGAGGTAAACCCTCTCTCCCTTTTTTATTAGTAACATGTCCTTACGCTTTTTATTATAATATTTTTTTATTTTTTCTTCTGCCTATCTAACATCTTGTGTGATTAATTTATATAGTATATTAAGATTTATAATTTTTATTAATATAGCTTCTAATCTTCCTTCCCCTGGAAGTTTTTTCTAATTTATAATTAGGTTCTGTCCTAGGTTAGCATAATAAGGTAATATCCCTATTATTATATTTTTTATATTATTTATAGTAAATTATACTATTAGCAGTAGCTTAACCTAATTATCTTAGTTCTAATCTAAATAATATTATAAGTATTATTTAACTAACTATATTATTCTTTTTATTTATCTATCCATTTACTAGTAATTAGCTATAGATATATCTTGTATTATTTTATAAGCTTTTATTATTATTTCCTAAAATTTAGATATAAATAACTTGTCTTTATTAAAGGTAAATTATTTTAGTAGTCTAGTCTAAATAAATACTTTTTATAGTATAAGAAGTGTAAGTTACTTAGTAGTAAGTATTTTTGGCACTAGTCTTATAATTATATACTTTATAAGTTTATATATAATAATAATTATGTTAGTATAGGTGATTTTAGTAATTAGGTCTTTTAATAGTAGTAGTCCTTGTATAAAATTAACTAAGATACTTATTTATAGTTTTATTAGTATATCTAGTATTTATATTTTCCTATAGGGTTAGTGTTGTGATACTTTGTTTTAATTATATTCTTTATATTTAATAATATATTCCTGTACCTGTTAGTATATTTATAAAAAGTAGTATATTTATTAAATCTTTTTTATTATTTTATTAATTCCTTAATACCCTTTTGCTAGTAGATTATAATATATAGTAATTACTTCTTTAACTATTATATTAGGTATTATAATTGTATTATTCTAAATTAGTAATTTATTTTATATTTCCTTGTATATTATGCTATAGTTCTAGTGTTATAGTATTTTATTATTTTCTTGTCTATTCTTAAGTTATTCTAAAAATTTATAGTTATTAATAGTATATATAATAGCAAGTTTAATATCCTAATTAAATCTAAAAACTTTTCTATCCCTATAAAATAGGTTTATTTCTAGGTTTTTAACTTTAATTATATAATCTAGTCTTTTGCTAAGTATATTTATAGTAATATTTTTTTTTTATTAATATATTTAATTTTAAAGTAGTATCGCAATAGCTCTTATACCTATCTAATTTATTATCCCTTAAGTTCCTTTATTATTATAAAGTAAGTTAGGTTCTTGTGGTCTATCTAGATAATAATCTTATATTTAACTTTTTTAAGGTAATATCTTTATTTTTTAAATCCCTTTATAATTGCTAGTACTTCTTTATTATGTGTGTTATAGTTCTATTTAGCTTGGGTTATTTATTATAAGTAAAAGGTAATAGGTCTTAATCTTTTATCTAGTCCTTTTTACTTAAAAACTATTCTAATTACTTCTCCTAATATATTTATTTTTATATATTTTTATAGTTCTGGGTTATAGGGTACTAATATTAGTGCTTTATTAACACTTTCCTTAGTTTATTTAAACATATTTTATTATTCTTGTCCCTATACAAATAGTTTATTTTTTTTTAGTAGTTTTGTTATTAGTTATATAGTATTAGTATATTAGTAAAGGTATTCCCTAATATATCCTGTAATTCTTAAGAATCCCTTAACTCCTGTTTTGTCCTCTAGCACGGGCTAGTTAAGGATTATATTAACCTTTTTTTTTAGTATCTTCTATTCTTTCTTTATATAAACTATTCCCAAGTATTTAATCTTAGTTATATTAAATTTATATTTTTTAATACTTATTATAAGTCCTGCGTCTATAAGTGCTTGTATAACTACTTTTATATTTATATTATATTCTTCTCTAGTTTTGGAGTAAACTATAATATTATTAAAGTAAATAGTAACTGTTTTATTTATAAATTTTCCTAGTATATATATTATATATTATATAAATTTAGCAGGCAATTGCTTAAGTCCTATAAATATAACCACCTATTTATATAGTCCTATATCTATAAAAAAATAGTTTTATAAATATCTTCTTCCCTTATTCTAAGGTTATAGTAACCCTATTAAATATTAAAAACTATTAGGATTACAGCTTCTTGTAGGAGGTCTTATTTCTGTTTTATATAAGGTGCTTGGTTAGTATTATCTAGTATTATTTTATTAAGGATCTAATAGTCTATAACTAGTTATCTGTTTATAATCCATGCGCCTTTTCTATCTTTCTTTAGCACTATTATTAGTTATAAAAATATATATAATTTTAACTTATAAATATATCCTGCTAGTTTAAATTTATAAATAAACTTTATTTTAGCTTTAAGTTCTACTAGTAATTTTTAATATTATTATACCTGTGGTAGCTTCGTGTCTTTAATAAGTGGTATTACTACTTTAAAACAAGCATTATATTATAGTAATTAATAATCTAGTTTTATAAATAGTTTAATAAACTTATAGTACTTTGCTAGCAGTCTCTCTAAGATTTTTATAAGTTTTTTCTTATAAAGTTTTATTAGTTTTAGTTAGATAAATAGTGCTTGCATGCCTATTTTATTTCCTGTCTTGTGGTTAGTACTTATTTTATTACACTTTTAATTTTCTAAGGTAGATATTACCTTTTATCCCTTATTCTTTAGAGTATTCCCTATTACTCCTTTAATAATTTCTATTGCCTGTATTTAGCGTTCTTTTTTTTTTATTTTTAACAGGTTCCTATTAATATATACTATCCCTGTTGCCTAATTAATATCCAGGTTTTATGCGTGTAACTATATTATTCCTAGAATAGTATTATAGAATCCCTGGGGTGTTATAGGTACTAGTTTAAATATAATATTCTTACTATAGTTTCCACTAGTTATCTAGACTATGCCTGTTAAGTGCTTAGGGCCTAAGTATATTAGTTTTTCTCTAAATCTAAAGATTCTTTAGTAGTCTCTAGTTAGTCCTATAGCTATTTAGCTATCCTTAATAAACTTTTTACTAATAAATTATTTTAAATATCCTAAATCTAATAGAATTCGCGCATGATATTTACTTAAATTTGCAATAATTATAATTAATTTATTGTTTTATATAGTATAAAGAGTCATATCCTTTAGGTATCTATTATAGTAGTTATATATAGTATTAGTCTAATCTTGCGATATAATTTTTCCTTTATTATTATAGAAAATATAATCCTTAGCCTTATAGTTATAGTAACTAAGTTTAGTATAATTAGGGTATCCCTTTTCTTCTTTTATATAGTTATAATTATTGTTTTCTAGCGGGCAATTAAATTTTAGTTATAAAAGTATTTTTAGTAGCTATAGGTTCTAGTAATAAGCATACTTTATATTTTTATATTACCTGTATTCTTTATTATAATATTTAGTCTAATATATTATTTAATAAAGCTTCTGGCTTTTCTTAGGGTAGTATTTACAAGAGCAGTTTTACACGTAACCTAAGATTCTATTATATAAGCTTGTTCCTTGTTTTTATAATACTTATTTATACTCTTCCGCAAATTCTTTATTAATTTGTCCATGTTCCATGTATACATGGAATATCCAATCTCTGCACTTTTTATATTTTAAAATATAGTCTTGCTATATCTTTCCTAATTCTTCCTAATAAATTACTTATACCAGAATATAACTACAGGGTTTATTATTATCCTTAATATTACTTTTATTAAGCAGGGTTTCTGTTTATATTTTACAAGTCTTATAGCAAGTTATTTCTATTTTATTACTAGTTTAAACTATTAGGGTATTATAAAACTTGTTCCCTAATTCTAAGGAAATATTATTATTCTTTTATAAACAATCTTCTCTTTATTATCTCTTATTACGCTTTTTATAGAGAGGATTTTATAGTAATTCTTTATTATTTCCTATTATCACGGCTAGCCCTTTCTTGGAGCTAATATATATACTATACTCTACAGTGCTAATATTCGCGATAATTTTTTAAAGCTTAATAGCTTCCTTCTTTTTATCTTTAATCTATATCCCAAGGTCCCTTAATTTATTATCTACCTATTAAAGTTATTCTTTAATTATTATTTATTATATTATTTTAATAATAGGGTTATTCTTAATAGATTTTACTTGCTTAAGTAGCTAAGTTATTTCTTCTTCTAGGATTTTTTTAGTTCTATTAGATTCGCATTTATATCTATTAATAAGTTATGTGTCCACACCTATAGGTTCTATTATTATATAGGCGGCATAAATTTAAGAGTTATAGGTGGCTAGTCTAGTACCCTTATACTTTAATTAATAATATTTCTTAATATATTTAATTTTTCCGTAATTATAGTATTTTCCTGTAAACTTTCTTTATTTACTATTACCTTGGCTATTTTTTTTTTTAGTAAAGGTAGTATTTATTTCTATATCTCTATTCTTATTTCTTTTTAGGCTTTGGTTCTAGTATTAGTTATAGTAATTATTTTTTATATAATTCTATTACTTTTTCTTAAAGTATTACTTAATTAATCAGCTCTTAATTCTAGATATAATATTAATTATTTTATTAAGTATTTTAGCTTTTTTTTAATATATTATTATATTCTTAATTTCTAGTTTAAGGATATTATAATACTATAATTAATACACTTTATTTTCCTAGTTAAGGTTTAATATAATTTAGTAAAACTTTAAGGTAAGTTCTCTAATATTTATATATAGTCCTTGCCATAGCATATATATTTATTATTTAGTAGTTTTTTCTATATTAGGGTCTCTAAAAGTTTTAGTAATTTATTTCTTAAAGCCTTAGTAGCTAGTAAAAATAGTATTAGTACTATCCTTCCTATTATCAGGGTTAGTATTTTCTTAAAAGTCCTGTATAAATAGCTTAAACCAGTTAAAAGCTACTCTAGTAAGGTAGGTTCTAGTAAAAAGTACTTTATTACTCTTATTTATATTAATTAAGTTATTAATCCTAATCTACATATCTATAAAGGTTAAGTATTATCTTAGAGTAGATTACTTACTATTAAAAGGTTCTACCTTATTTACCTTAATACCTTTAAATAATTTAAGCTAACTTATCTTGGTCAAGAGGTGTCTACTAACACCTTTAAGTTTCTTAATTTTCGCGAGAGCTGCTACAAGCTTTCCCTTAAGTAACTTATTAGTAGTAGAAGCAGTCTGCTAGATAGTCTTGCCTTTAATATCGCCCATGTTAATAAATATAGTTCCTGTCTTGATTTAAACTTAGGGTCTATTATTATTAGATAAGCCTAACTAATCTATCTTAGGACTAGAGGTCTTAAGGTATTCTATAATTAAAAGGAGATAAAAGATAGCTTTCTTACAAACAAGATAGCTTAAAGGGGTATTTAAAAGGTAGGGTAGCTTAGATTCTAGAAATAATAGATAGTAGCTAAAACTAATTACATATAATAAGTATCCTTAAATACTATCTATTATTATATTAAATATATTAGTTATGCTATGTTTGCTATATTCCTTAATATATTAATTATATCAACCTTGCTATATTTGCTATATCCGTGTAGTTTCTTGGCATATATTAATACAGCCGTATTGCTATATCATGCGGATTATCCTAACTCTATTCCATTAACGTGACCTCTCGTTGACTATATTCTAACAAGGCAGATCTACTGGTTGACAGCATTCCGTCTCTTAGCGCGGTTCCCTGACATAATGCCCCCTGGCCATCTTTACAAGACCAATGACCGAATATCTTGATATATTATAATGATTATAATTATTTGTTTCAAGGCATAGGAGGAGATCACATAGGTGCTCCACGTGGAATGACCCTAACTGCATACTTTTTTGGACTGGCAAGCTTGCATACCCACATTTTCCATACCTTCTTACATAGCATATGGATGTAGTCACCTGATCATCTTGTAACGCTGTGGGTACTTCAAGTTCTCTGGCCTTTAAAGCGGCCAATAAAGACAGGCATAATAATTTGCCGAATGGGGAACTGATACCTAGAACAACCGAATGGCAACTTGAACCTGTAGGCAGCGACATGGCTATAGTCGCTGGGTAGACTCGGATAGGTAGTATACAAAAAAATGGCTTAGCTGAATCAGTCTCATTTCAAACTCGGAGGTCCTGATTCGAAATAGTGGTCACGGGGCGTTGGTGTGTAACACCCCTTATTATTGCATTAGTTTGCTATCTGTGGAAGTTACAAGTATCTATTTGAGCAAGTGCTCTACTCCGTATATCAAACCCCCTTTTTTTTTTTTTTATTATTCTTTTTCCCTGAATCCCCGTTCTTCTATATTTTCCCCTCTCCCTGGTCTCTGCCCCTTTTATGATGAATTACTAGCCGCCAGTTTAATCTGGCTAAAAGAGAGGACTTTCTTTGCTATTAAGATAATTATCTTCTATGCTGTTAATAAATACACACATGTATTGCTGGGCAGTTGAAGCGAAGCTGGTATATTAGTAGAAAGGGAGAACATCTTGCCCTAATTTAAGCGTCCGCAACCTTCCTTAAAAATCCACTTACTCCATTTTTTGTCGCTTGTCCCTCATCGCTTCTTTGTCTTTTTGCTTTTTGTCTTTTGTCTTTTTTTTTTTTTTTTTTTTTTCCCTTTATCTCCGGATCCTGCCTCGTGCATTGCTTTCCCTTCTTGGACCATCGTGCAGGGGTGGAGAAGATGAGAATCGCAGCGCAGACGCCCATGACGGAGAGTTGCCCTGGCCTCAGCTGGCTGGTGGTGTGGGTCAGGTCTGATCCCAAGAGTTCCAGGTTTAGGCGACCCCCTTTCAAATTCGAATCTGCTGCTGCAAGATCGCCGCGAGACATCGTGCTAGAAAGAACGCATGCCTGCATTATCACGGAGGGAATTCCGGGTCCCGCCGTTATCCGCGCCTTTCCCCAGCCTTTGGCGCGATGATCTATCCGCAACGCAAGGCAGTTCCAAGCTACGCCACAATAGGTACCACTGGAGTAGCCTCTCGACAACTGAGAAAAGTGCCACGCTCTCGCGTCATGGATTGGATGGAGAAGGTGAGACAAGCCACCTGCAGAGCTAGGAAGGTCCTTGGTCGAGCAAACGGCCCCAGAGTTCGTCAAATTTCGTGCTTGTCTACTACGTACGCACAGCACGGATGCCGGTATGCGCGCTGAGAGCTCGAGTCGGCGAGTCTGCCTGCTCCAGGGATTCCGCCACACGCGGCTGGCCCAGATCTGAGTGTGCTGTTTCAACTGGAGTGAACGCGAAGTTTGTTGGTCTCGCTGGCCCATCCCCCGACGTCCGGTGGATATTCTCTCCCCCATCTGCTCGGTCCGTGAGATGACTGAGAATGTGCCAAGCAAGCAGACGGTCGGACTATGGATTCTATCCGTCCAGCGCGACCGCCACTCGGCATTATGGCATACGAGGGTCAAAACGCAGGTTAAGGACCGAAATAAGCTGTCCTAAACCTAGTAGCGTCCTTGGCGGATGATTGGCTTCAGGTTTTTCCTAACCACCTGATATCTGTATGATTCTCAACTGAGTCAAGATCTCGCTAACGGAAAGCCGGAGCGGACAATGATCGATAGCAAAACTTATCGCTGTCATTGAAGCACGGTCAATGGATATGTTGTTGTTTTAGATTAGTAAAAATAATATCGCAACGAACTACAACGACGGGCCAACCTCCTCCATTATCAAACCAGCAAATTTGCAACCAACTTTTTTTCAACCATACTCTATTCACACTTTGGACCTGGAGTATAGCTCAGCGTGCAGGGTCTTCCCTATCATCTCTGTCCCGCTCCAGTATTTCACCGAATTGTAGTTCTCCACGCCGGCTTTCCTCTAGCCAACGGCTCAACATGTAGGAGGAGGGTTCAGTGGCGAAGGTGTCGGAGATTCTGCAGAGGGTCTGGTCAGCGGGCTGAGTCTTTCTAGGCAAAGTAGTCGAGCAAGCAAGAATAGGAGAGGGGAGTAGGGCTATACTTTTGTATAGTAACACCTTCTGGCTCCTGGACAGTGGTGCCACTCTCAGAGGAGCACGGAACAGTATTGACATCGTCGAGATCAGAGCTATTCAACTGGATTAGGATTAAATCGGAAGGGACGGGACTCAGATGGAACTTGCATAGAGTTGCATTCAACAGCCAGAGAAGAAACAGAGCCTTCGGACGGACGCGCCCTGTGAGTAGACATGATGTTGTTCGATGTCCGCGTCGGTGTGGGGCCAGAGGTATCAAGGTATCAGGGAAGAAGAAGAGAGCATGGAGAGTATTTAAACAACGGTCTCTATAAGTTTAAAAGTAGATCCCGGTACCTCCAAGTACTGGACGCCCTGTGACACGCAGCCGAGCATACGGACAGAATCACTAGCAAAATTTGGGTGAAGTGTATGGGACCAGGGCTATGGTGGTTAACAAGATGTTGATGTATCGCAAAGCTAAACGAAAGAATTCTCTCACATCTTGACTCGATCCTTGTACGGGGATGACGCATATGGATCAGGTCAGTTAATTGGCTCAGGAACGCCCATGCCGACGGGTTGCGGTCGGGCACTATTTCCAGGTTGATCCTGCTACGTCGTAGTAAGGTAGGTACCTGCATGATAGCTCCCTGGTTGAGGAAATAGAATTGAGCCTTCTGAAAACTGCCTGCAATGTGATACCCAGGGAACCTTCACCGCAGTTTCCTAGTCTTTTTTTGCCACCGTCGTCAACTGACTGTCTCTAAGGGTAGCCTCATCGAGGGCGCAGGTTGTTCTTTACTAATATTTCAAATGGCGTGTTTGATAGTTTTGCACTCGGCTTAGAGGGCTGTTTTGCAGGGAGCCTATTTCGTTCTCTTTTCTCCTTCTTGGCATCTATCATCTGCCCGGTATGCTGTAGCTTATCCACGAGTGCGACCACAAATGGACTAAAAAACGAAGGACTCCGCGCATCGTTGTTATAAATGTCGAGAAGTCTCACCCAAGTATGTAGCCAGTGTCGAGGGGAGACTGAAATATCCCCGAGATTACGAGAGGTTTAGAGATATCCGATGCGTGTATTTAGCAGTGAAGATTATCTGTGCATGGTTCACGATTCGCGGGAGGCCATATTGAGGGGTACTAGATACGCTGGATACTAGTAGATAAATCGTACGGACCGTCGTGCGAACACACGGTCATTCAACGTAGGCAAACCGAAGCAATCGAGCGTAGATGTCTAAGGTCGGCATCATTAGGAGTACTCGGATACGATAGGGCACCAAATGGGTGTACGGACGCTTGCATTCTAATAAGGCCTCATATAGAACTCCCAGCATATTTCGAAAGGCGAAAAGCGATCCGCTAATGCTTCCAGATTCTCTTGTGAAGAATCGAACGGAGAATCGAAGTCACAGGCAGCAAATTGGTCGTTTAGGAGTATCCGTATCGGTAGGTCATAGACTTGTAGATAGCTTCAGTCGCCGCAACATGTAGGACTCAGATTGAGAACGAGACTGTTTTTTGATATCGAAATCCGCCCCATGGTTCATTAGCTTGGAGGCTTGGCTCAAACCTGGCGTGACATTTGCAGCGTTAGAAATAGTTCCCAATTTTGGAAAACGAGTAAATACTCACCTTGAGTGCTGATCCTCTCTTCATCGATCATAAGGCGCAGACTTAACACGTCATTCAAGGTAGATTCCAGCTTGGTCTGCCTTGCCAGGTTGCATGGTGGTTCGGAATTTTCTCAGGCCCCAGCAAAGGGCGCCACCACGATTGACTGAGGGTTGAACACAACTAAGGGAAAAGTCGAACGCGCCCAGTCCAGAACATCAGAGTGTCCAGAGTGAAAATTTGGACAGCAATCGAGTCTTTCCAAAAGCAAACCCGGACACTGAGCCTGTTTGCACGAAGCTCACTAGTCCCAAAATGGCTTGGCGGGCACTGACCTGGGATGTGTTTCTCTCGCATCGCTCTCTCCCACGGCTACAACAGGATTCTTTGCTTTCCTGAAGCTCCATAGCGTGTACATACACAAAAGGGTTTTGTTTAGCCCATTCAACTTTTAAGCTGAATGCCGTACTTTACAATATCGCCTCTGGAGCATCTCTCTTCTTCCTACTATCCCGTCCTGGCCCTCTCCGTCCCCCATCTTGAAGCCCGATCTGTTGTTTTGCTTCTCAACCAGACTGAGCTCGTCACTTATTGTGGATCTGCTGCTGCACACTTGAGTCAAGCTACGAATCTCAGCGCGGTCTAGAATCGCCATGCACGAACTTGTCGGCTGTGGGACCAGCTGAATCAGAAGAGCAGGGAACTGTCAGACAGAAATGCGAACCGGAAAGGTATGAGACTACAGGAAGGAGTGGGACACCGGGCTGGCATGTATTTCAATGCTAACTTCGCGGAATATGCCGCATAGGGACAACAAACGCTGATTCGATGAATCCCTCTCAAATGACCCCAAATCCGTGGACAAAGGAGGAGGAGGACAAACTATGGAGACTGCGGGTGCTTTATCCAAACCATACCTGGGGAAAGATTACAAAGGTAGGTTGAACGCATTGTTGAAATGATCTCCAGAGGATGAAGGAAGAGCTTGAGGTGTGATGAAGATGGAACGAGATATATGTTACTTTTCTTGCTCGCTTGTAACCAAGCGAGCTTACCGGCTCTGGCTCTGCCACACTGACTTGCTCATGATTAGTTGGGCTTCTTTCCTGGTCGGACAACTACAGCGCTCAAGAAAAAAAAAATCTGAACTTGGTATAGCTGCTGCCCTGCTGTGGATGTGGAGGTTGAACTGATTCAGGCTAGCACGATGAAAGAAGCGAACCTCGCGCCAGTGAACTTTTAGACACAAAGCTTCAAGCATCGGGCGGAAGTTCTATGCCATCGAAACGTGTTATGGAGCCGGACCAAGCGTCACTGGATACTCGCCAACGAAAGATACCCACTATGCGAAATGAGCATGCTCCATTTCCATCTACCCCCCCTGATCGTGCTCGCGCGGTAAAGGAACCCCTCATAATGAATTCCGGCCACTATACTGATGGTGGTGTGACTGATTCCGAGGCAAGCGATGACCCTGGAGATATTGAGTTCGATGGGAGCACGAGGCGGGTGAGTCAGCCATTTCCAATGGGTGCATGGTTCTTGCTGTACTTCATCGCTCCTGGTTGTATCTTTTGTGTATTCAAGGTGCTAATAGTGGTTCAGCTTCGTCGAGGACGGCGATTTCAAGGGAATAACGGTAGCCCGTCACGAACGACCCACGCTGCGAAGAGCTCAAGTCGAACCCTGAGCACCCGCCCACCTCCAATATCCCACCCTGCGCGCTGGGGCTGGGAGTCGAGTCCTCATCCCGCCCAAAGCCCATCGCATCGGCCATTGCCCGATAACAAACTCCCCCACGTCGATAATGACAACATCCTGGGCGGCGTATCACCTAAGCCAGGCGTGTTGACAGAAAGCTACCTCTCCCTTCTTGCAATCTCGAGCCAGTTGCCTGACAACGTGTATCAGTGGTATTGAGTGCACCTCTGGGCCGCCAGTAGTTACAGATGCGTGGCCCACAAGGGTCAGCTTTCAGTTACCCCTCTCTAAGACAAGCCCACCAAGACCGCAGAAGGGTATGGTGCCAGGCCCTCCATCGCCTAGTATCTTTGAAGGCTCAACGACTGTGCCACACACAAAGCCTATCCAGAATTTGCATGCTCCATCAGCAAGGACGCGGAGGCAAAATACTCATCCAGCAACTACAAATCCAATACTCAATCAATCAGACAGAACCCCAAATGAGACAAAATCCGTGTCAGAGAAACCGAGGTCGAGTTCCCGTTGTCTGATTGACGCCGCGGACAGCATGATTCAATGCACCCGCATTCTTGACCAAGAACATGGATCATGCAGCCAGCTAGATGCAGAGTTGAGAGAGGAGACAGCCGCGCTCACGCCGACTGCTAAAAAGGCAGCGGAGTCTCTCGAGGAAGAAGAGGCTGAGCACGAGAAACTGAGAGTAGACGTGGCGGACCTTGCTAAGAAAGTAAGTGAGCTGAAGAGAGAGCTGGAAATCTCGATGGGGCACCAGGAACTACTCCGTGAGTTCGTGGTTCAGATGGTTACTGTTCTACTCGCCAGGGTCAGAAGCGCTGATGAGGATTGATATCGTACTCTGCTACCAATCAACGTTCGTTCCCCTGCGGTTGGTGATCCGTGGCCAATGTTGCATGATGACGTGATTTTTTGGTACCTATCCCAATGTTATGCTGGACGCGACGACACGGCCGTACAAGATTCAAGATGCATCTTTACTGTGTGAGACCCTTCTTTTCTGTGATGTGCTGCGTCTGCGTCACTGTAATACCCTAGGTAATATGTCGTGCTGTTGGACTATCTCTCTCCATCCGTCTCTCTAGGCGTGGGTACTTGTGCTCCTTCCCTGGCTTGGAAGACGAAGTTTTTTTTGTTGCAGTTGCTGCATGCCTTGTGACCACTCCATCCACGGCGGAAGGGTGCAATAGAATATTAATAAGACTTAAGACTGACAGACTCTCCAGATATTTGTGTAGTTAACCGGTGGCGGGTAGCAACTGTAGAAGACATCTGAGATTGTCTGTTTGGAGTCGACCAAGTTGAGATAACGTAATTCCCCTTGTGCTTTAAGAAACTACCTTATCATCAAACTTGATCGTATTGAAGTAGACCGAAGAAACCAGTGCTTTATCGAACAGCCAATATCATGGTAGCCTTCCTATTGTGCTGTCCGGTGCAGCGGTGCTTCATACGCCAGACTCTACATCACTTCCAGAATGCTAGTGAAGAGACTTAAGCGACGACGCGTGCATTGATTATCTTCCCATCAAAAAATTCCGAGTCACGATCCTCGTGCGGACTGTCCATGTGAAGCGGGTTGAATCCAGAATTGAAAGGACATGTCTACGATCGAAATTCTCAGGATGGAAGACCAGGTAGTTACGGCGGCCTGCAAGATCGCTCGTCCTGCCTGAGGATATCGCGCTAGTCTTAGAGCGGTTTGGGCGCACTTGTTTGAGGATGAGGTTGTTGACTCTCGTATCTTCCAATACTCACCAGAACGATGGCTCGTTCAGTCTAAAAGCTCGCTATCATTACGAAGTATTCCCTGCTTCCCAGTTCCCTTCCAGGATCGGTGATACTCGACACCAGAGCCTAAACTCCGGCACCCTTTCCCCGAACGATTGTCGCGAAAGCAAGACTAAGATTGAGCGACCAGAAACATCGCGTAGCCATGAGAGGTAAAAAAAGGTACGTGTCGATGGATAACGGACTAGTTATATTTGACTAGCTGACTGAGAATTATCGTGTCTTGGATATTAGATACCGCAAGCGACTGGGAGCTCCTACGCAGGCCAGGCATGAAGCTCGACCAGCACCTGGAAGAGGGAACGCGTCAGAGCCGCGTTGGACCAAAGCGGAGGAGGGACGATTGGTAAGAAAGATGGACGAGAACTTTAGTTTATCCTGGAAAGACTGTCATGCGGTATTAAAACTTTTCTTCTATTCCAGCTCGCCAAAAGTTGCTCTGAGGAAAGGACGGAGCACACCGGCATGAAGCTGTGGTCCCCTGGCGTCGTTGGCGAGCAGAAAGGTATTATCGCACTATGGCTAATGAATTACCTGTCTAGTTGGGCCTATTTCCTCATCGAAAGCAATGCTGCCGTTGTCATGAAGTATTCTGTTAGTATTGCCCTGGCTTCCCTGTACATCGGCCGTTATACGGACACGCTGTGCTAAGGACCCTATAGCGCCTGAAGAATCCAGATTCCCGTTCCAAGCAAAGATCAAAGGCACCCACGAACACCAGCTCCAATCACCTGCCAGCTAAGCGCTCCAGAAAAGGTGACAAAGGGCTCCCACCTCGACGTCCAACTAAGCAACCTAGGCTAGAGCGGGACAACGAGGGGACGCGGGTTGGTATTACCCTACGCATGACAGCATGCAGTGAGCAAAAGCCAGACCGCGTGCAAGACTCGGGATCAGGGAGGGATCGTTACCCAGAGAGTAGTGACGATGGAGATATCGAGATATCGATAACGACGGGGTCATCCTCGCTGTAAGTGGCCCGTTTTGTTGATGGTACCAGTTGTCAAACTATATTCAACCAAGAGACAACTGTTACTAAGGCTTATGCTCTTTTCAGTGTCATGGCACAGCTGACAAAAATGTAGATCCGTCACAGGGCACCCCAAGTTCAGGCAGAAAATGCTGCTTTGCGCCAAACAGGACAAGACATGATCAGCCCAGCCGCGAGCATGAGCACAAGAGCACAGAGCGTCCCTCGCTCTACGCCCTCTTCAAGCCTGCATATTCGAGGTCCTTCCATTGCTCCAGTCATTCAATACGGTGGCCAAACTGCTGTTGGGCAGCATTTATATCGTCCGCACCATCCGCAATGCATCCCGTGGCAGGAGATACATCGTCTGCCTCCATGGACCCGAACAAAGAACATATTAAACTTATAGGTCAAAAGTGTCCCGACACCCACCCCACAAAGAAAAAATATATATACTTCAACGCTTAATATTGAACAACCACAACGAATTAAGTCTTCTAAATACATGCAAATTAAAGGCTTTCAGTATTTTGTATACCAGCCGCGAGCTCGATAAACTGCCATTATCCTGCGAGGCATTGAATCGATTAGATTGTCAATCGTGGCCTGGGGAATAGCCCTCCAATCGCTTCGAGATTTACCTTCTAAATAGAGACGAGGATGAAGTTCAATAAGCTTCCGCTTTAGGAGATTCCATACGTGCTCGATAGGGTTTAAATCAGGCGAATGCGGAGGCCATTTAACAACATAAATCCCATGCGATTTAAACCACTCCTGCATGTTGATAGCTGTATAAATTCGAGCATTATCTTGCTGAAATAGAGTGCCAGGTGAATAGTGTTTAATTAGCCCTTCCTCTAGTAATTTTATATAGGATTTGGCTGTATAGCCCCGTCAAGGGCTATCCTTATCCCTCTCCATAACCACCAACTTCGATCAACCACCATGCTAGATAGCACCTCAGACCATTTGCGATATAGGCTTCCAATAATAGCAGAGATTTACTAGATCCTCTCTAAAGCCTTCTTTCTGGTATTAAAAGACAAATTTTAAGCGCTTATTCGCTTCGCGCTAAACGGAACATTTGTCAGAGAAGATCCAGGTGCGCCAGGCTGTATTTCGCAGCCACCTTCGCGCAAAATTATAGCGTTTTTTAGCTACTTCCTGAGATAAAGGTATCCTCTTCGTGCTCCGCCACTTACAGATATAATACTTCTTTAGAGCTTGTTGAATAGTTAAGATAGAAGGCTGGCCAGGGGTCTTAACTGTCAAGGGGCTCCACCAGATATCTGGGCGTCTGCGCACCATGCGATAAACCCAACATTTAGTTATTTTATTAAGCTTCTAAGGTTGACCCTTCCTAGGGCGTGATTGTGTGGTGTTGTGCTGTAGGAAGCGCTTCTTTGTGCCATAAATTGTCGAGCGGTTCACCTTAAACTTGCGAGGAAGTTTAGTCGGCGATTCCCCAACCTCCAAGCCATATAAAATAGCTAAACGCGCTTCTGGTGAAAGTTCTTGAGCAGGCCTTCGATTTCCATTTATTTCGGTTCCGAATGATCTCATGGTGGTTAAGAGAACCGTGGTTGAAGTTGTGGTGCAGTTTACGCGTTCCCGAGGTACGCGCGAAGTGTCGGGAAACTTTAGACGCGTGATGTAACGTAATCGGTAAGCGAGTGACGCACGCAAGCGAGTGACGCACCTCCACGCGTTTTGGCCGTGATTGAAATACT
>JAMAHF010000132.1:0-46129 GCA_023627405.1 Penicillium sp. S1316
CAAGATCAACTAGTATATATATTTTGGTGGGGTGACCGGATCACCCGTGATGACCGGATCACCCGGGAATTACGTTATCTCGCGAGGGACTTACAAAAACAATACAAGGAATGACTAGAAATAACCAAGCGGGTGCTGACTAACAGTAAGTTTGGTGTGGAAGCAAATTACTAGCAGTTACTAAAGGTTGATATTTATATTATATCTGCTTTACTCTATATATAGTATAGTAAAGAAAATAATAAAGGTTATATATAATATATTTTATACCTATATTACTTTTAGTATATTAATATACCTGATTTCTGTTATGATTCTCACATGTCACATGACTGGCAAAGCCAGGTTCAACGCGCGAGGAAAGCACGCTAACTATACTATGGTTAAGCCAAGCCATCCGCCTCCAGACATTGCTGTTTGATTCTTTCGAAGGGCATTGGAACATATCAACAGAAAACTGTCCCCAGTTTCTATTCTGCTTTTGTGCACTGACTATTAGCGCATTTTTTGTGCTGGCAAGTCCCCCTATCATACTCTTTGCATAAAACCCTGCGCGGTCGCAAGAGAAGCCTTTCGTCAACTCCACAGATGGCTGCCATGAAGCTGAGCAAGAACCAGCTTAGAAGGGCCCGGAAGAAGGCCATGAAGTCACAGGTATGCATTAAACCATGTAATCACTTAAAGATATTCAGGCTAACATAATTATCCTAAGGGCTCCGAGCAGCCGACCTCTGACGCGTCGGAAAAGCAAAACGAAGCTTCCGTAACCGTCTCAGAGACCAATGCTATTCACTCGCAAGCCGCCGACTCTGTGGACCCTAATGACCCCCTCTGGCTGCTGTACAAGGATATCGCGAACAAGTTTGAGGAAGATGAGGGGCCCAAACCTCTGGAGACGGAAATCCAAAAACCCGAAGTCTATTTTGACGATGACGCCGACATCCCAGAAGAAGAGGACGACAAGATACCAACACTTTCAAAGCGAAAGCGCAAAGAAATGAACAAACTTTCGGTGGCCCAGCTGAAATCAATGGTCAGAAAACCGGAGTTGGTTGAGTGGACAGACACATCTGCCCCTGACCCTCGACTGCTAGTACACATCAAGGCTCATCGAAATGTCGTCCCGGTGCCTTCTCATTGGTCTCTAAAGCGCGAGTACTTATCATCCAAACGAGGTATAGAGAAGCCACCATTCTCTCTTCCCAAGTTCATTCAAGAAACTGGAATTTCAGAAATGCGCGATGCTGCTCTGGAAAAACAAGAACAAGCAACCCTCAAACAAAAGCAACGTGAAAGAGTGCAGCCGAAAATGGGGAAATTGGATATTGACTATCAGAAATTGTATGAGGCTTTTTTCCGTTTCCAAACGAAGCCCGAATTGACTCGGTATGGGGAAGTTTACTACGAGGGAAAGGAATTTGAGACCAACCAGCGTCATCTACGCCCAGGTGAGCTCAGCTCGGAGCTCAAGGAGGCCCTGAATATGCCTCCCGGTGCTCCGCCACCATGGCTAATCAATCAACAACGGTATGGGCCACCTCCCTCTTACCCAGCTCTGAAGATACCGGGCCTCAATGCTCCCCCGCCCCCCGGCGCGATGTGGGGTTACCATCCTGGTGGCTACGGGAAACCACCTGTTGACGAGCACAATCGGCCGCTATATGGTGGCGATATTTTCGGCGTCTTACAGCCTCAACAGGCCGTACAACAAGGTGAACCCGTTGAAAGAGATCTTTGGGGTGAACTACAGGAACCTGAATTATCGGAGGAAGAGAGTGAAGATGAAGAAGAAGAGATGGATGAGGAGGATATTGATACTGGGCTACAGACTCCAAGTGGTCTGGAAACTCCGAGTGGTCTGGTCTCAGCTGTTCCCTCCGAGCTGACCGGCATAGAAAACGCATCAGGAGAGTTTGACGTGCGGAAACAGTACCGTGGAACTGAGACCGAGGAGTTTATCGGCAATCGAAGTGCATTTCAAGTCATACCTGAACGTCACACACAGGTAGAGGGCTTTTTTGGAGGTGACAGGGTATATGACCTGCGCCAGGCTCCGGAGAATTTGCCCGTTCTCGGTGCCGAGGACCAGAATCGTAAGCGCAAGAAACCCGGCGACGTTGACGTCTCTGTTGATCTAGACGAGCTGCAGAGTGGCGAAGGGATGAATAAAGACAACCTGAAGCGGCTCTATGACTCCCAGAGACAGCAGGAAAATAACCCGAATTGGGGATTCCAGGAAGACCTCAGTGATATGATTGCGCACGAAAGTCGGAAACGGCTTAAGCCTGAAAAGCGATCAAAACATTGAGACTATCGTCCGCCATGTGGTCGATCATATGTAATATACTACTACCATATCAATATCACCCTATTTGCCTAATAGATAATTGAGCCCGATCCCAATGGGAGCCTGTTTGTTTTCAGGATCATAATAAGACTTGCTACCATCTGGTGGCCCCTTGACTATGTATTTGAAGCTCAAACATACTGGATGACCCTCCTGATTATCTGCTGACACCGCAAGTGTGTGGTTTTGCGCCAATATTTAACAAAATGTACTGACAGGGGACTTGTAGATGACTAAGAACAGAAACCCCATTGTGGGTCATTAACCAATTCAACAGACTCTACCACTGCAAAGTATTGCTGCTCCATGCATGCAAAGTTTGGCACAATTTCAGAAATTTACTTTATTATAGTTGTAGCTTTCAGTTTAGGCATCCACTTGTGAAACTTATTGAATTATTGAGTCATACTGTAACAGCAAATTCTAGATCACAAGTGAGGCCTCTGACTGGACAGATCCAGTTCTCCGCTTGGGTGGAATCTGAATTGACTCATCGGCCTTTAAGTCCGCGCTCGCTGGTTCCAGGGCTGTGATGTCAGCTTTCACTTTCTCACCAAACTTCCAAGAATCCGCCTCAGTCCTCGGACGGGAGATGTCAGCCCAACCACCGCTCTCGACCCAGGGATTAACCACCACCAGCTATTGGTGGGCTGTGGGTTCAACTCAAACGAGACCCCTCAATGGGGCGCCTCAACAGCCAACCGTAACTTTTGCTCTAATTATGTCTTGTGCGAAGTGCAATTGGTGATCACCCCGCGCCCCTTTCCCGTGACAATTGTCGTCATGTGGCAGATCATCTAGCACCGCCCTTGCGATCACACGCTGGCCATCCATCGCCTTGTTGGGGGACGCAGTGCTGGCAGCTGGTGGTTCCATTCTCGGATATAAGAAGAGAGAACACCCTCCCGACGCTCGACCAAGGTCATCAGGTTTTGGCTTCTTTTTTTCGCCGTGATCTCTAATTGGCATTGCGCGAAAAATATTGGCAGGCATTGATGCTTTCCTGGCCACGCGCCAAACCCCGCAGTCTTGTGAACATCACTTATTATTGTAACAATAATAACAATCCATAGAACCTCAGCCCCATCTACCCATCAGCAGCAACCTTGCGCCTTGACTCATAGGTAGCTAGGCAGTCTTTTTGACTCGCGCCTTTCCCAGGAACGCTTTGACTCTCCCTCCTCCAATTTATGGCTGCACTGCTTTTCCCTTTCGCCTAGGCTGCTTCCGCTGATATAAGTTGGGTTCTCCCGGTCGCTGAGAGCCTTATCGCCGAGACTGGGTCATACCTACTTGCTTGCCTGTCGCCACAGGACAAAGAGGCGGCCCTGACAAATCACTTTCACGTGTGCCCTGCCAGTGTTCCCAGACTCCATTCCATTGTCTTCTATAAGCCTCACTCCATCGCCATCCATCCTTAACCACGCCTTACCTGCCCGACATATATACGGAGAAGCCGCATCAGTTTTCTCTGTTCACCACAGCCTTCCCCCATACCACGGACGCGCATTCCAGGTCTTGGAGCTGGTCTCGTGCGATGACATCCTTTCCAACAGCCTCGCCGTTGGTGTCAACTGATAAACCCAACATGGGTCGTTTACCTTTGGTGCCTAGCCTCATGTCTCCCCCGGAGCCAAAACCCTTCGAATCCTTTCTTTCCACATTCCCACCTCACAAGATGTCGCAGGATCCGTCATATTCTCATGAGATTAAACTTGCCCCAATTTCTGTTGACCGAAAGCAAACACAATCTGAGATGAATCTGCCTTCGCCACCTGTTACTCCGTACACCGGGAATAAAAAGCGCAACTCCAGCATCTCAGAACATCCCGATGGCGATACTCTGGTTGGCTCATCGAGAGATCCTGTCCTTTTCCCTAGGCATGAGTCCATCTCGGATATCGCCACAGATGAGCCGCTATTTGGCCCCATAGTCCCATCCTCTACGGAGGCCTTGGCCACCGAGGCTGTGATGGAAGAGCATATTAAATCTCATATGGCAAGATTCGGCAATAAGCGCAATAAACCAACGCACGACGAGTATCGATTGGCCCTCTCATGTGTGCCCATCGTTGCCTCACTGTACAATCGCGATCCAGGCCTATATGCCAGGCAAGAAAGAGAGACGCTTGACCGTCAGTTGGCCATGATGAATCGACGTCCTCTGAAAGTCCTAGATGGCGGCCTAAAGAGGATCGCGCCAGCGCCAACGAAAAGGGTGGTTCATGCTCAAACCCGTGTGCAACGGACGCCCAGAGTAAAGCGCACACCAAAGTCTACTCCGAAGCAGAGAGCTCTGGATTCGTTTGACGTGCAATCACCGAATTCCAAGCCATCTCGTGCCCCTGGCACAGGCAAGGAAGACACAGATTTTAAGTCCCTCAAGGACTTTTCGCCGCCCTTTGAAATTATTGGCAACAGTGGGAAGTCCTTAAAGTCGGATTGGAAAGGCCCGCCAATAAATCTGAGTAATGATCCAGATCGTGAGTTATTGGCTCAGAACGAACTCAACCTAGCCGCGACTTTGAGACTTTCTTGTGCAACATACCTTTCTAGCAAGCGCCGAATATTTGAGGCTCGCCTCAAAGCTTTCAAAATTGGCAAGGAATTCCGCAAGACAGACGCTCAGCAGGCTTGCAAGATTGACGTGAATAAAGCAAGCAAACTCTGGACCGCTTATGAACGAGTTGGTCTTTTCGACATAAAGCACTTTCAACGATATTTGTAGGGACCGCCTATTGCGTCACACAGCAGCTGCATCTGGAAGATCTGGAAGGATCTTGACCATTCCCATTCCATTCCCCTCCACTCCTTCTGGACTTCGGTTGTTTAGCGACTTCAGTTTATGCCATCATGGCTCTTTCGCGCAATTTGTCAGGTCCCTGCTTCTCTTTGATGCATCACGGCACGCAGGCTCTGCCACCAAGTCTGTTTCGTATCTCTCAGCATGCTTGGTATGGATTGGGTGTTAATTGGGGTCTCGTTGATTTTGGTTAGGCGTTCAGATACCAGGACTTGTGGTTTTCACCGGATATGTCAGCTTTCGTTTATCTCTTTCAATTGTGCTTCTGTGATAGAGTGTACTTACTCTACGGTTGCGTTTGTATGTCATTACTTTTTGGATACAAAGCGATTCTTCAAATTTGATGATAATTGTTCTATCAACCGTTGCAGAGTTTTCATGATCTGGATGTGCCGAGAATGGGAGTAGCCGAAAGTGGGATCAGAGCGCCCTTCTCTCAGTGGCTGGAGGTTTATTATCTTCCCCAGGTAGGAATGCAAAAACTTGGAGGGCGGTCCACGGACACACCTGCTGCTAGGTAAGAGCAGCTCAAACATAATGCTACTAAATTGTCCTTTATTTGACGTTGTCCTCGCACGCAAGTGGACTCTAAAGGCTGCAATCAAATGTCCGCAGGGTTCGAAGAATGTTAATACGTTGGAGCTTTGAGATTCATGTTTACGACTGTAGAACCGGAGTACACTATACAGATGTATGTTTTGTACCACTAACACTAACTGGTACTACTTCGCCTTGAGCAAAATCTCGATGTTGAAGGCGGACCGTGGGCGATAATACCGCTCCGACTGGCCGAGCCACAGCGGGACACCAATGAGACATTGGCGTTAATCTTTCTGACTGATCCCTGGGGCGGAGCCCACCAAGTCCGCAACCGCTGCGATCCGCGCCACACGTTGTTTCGGGAGCCCTCACTACTTTCCCTTCTCTGCGACCACGCTCTAATCGAGGCCATTTTCTCTCGATTAATGAAAGGGGATTATATGAACAATCATGTCTAACTTACAAGGGAGCAACGGTGATAGTTTCGGCGACCAGGACCATCGCGGCGATGCCGACCTTGATAAGAAACCCAAGAACAGGAGACCAGCGAGTAAGAGCTTCTCATCGCAAGTGGGTTGCAACAATACTAACAACGATTCTAGATACTGCTTTTCGACAACAACGCTTGAAGGCATGGCAGTAAGTCCCTACTATAACCGTGAGTGTGTCATATTTTAGCAAGTTGCTGACGGGGTTCAGGCCGATTCTTACACCCAAGAGTGTTCTGCCGCTGTTCTTCGTTGTCGGCGTCATTTTCGCGCCTATCGGTGGTGTACTGCTATGGGCGAGCTCGAGAGTATGATAATACCCGCTGGTATATGACCTTGGCTGACTGCTGACGTCCCTATAGGTTCAAGAATTGAGGATAGATTATTCGGATTGCAAGAGCCTCGAAGTCAATGCGACTGCACTTCCTATTCCCCACAATAAATTTCATTATTCTTTCAAATCGTCGCCTGACCAACTGCCATCGTGGCAACGCCTCGATGACGGTGAGGGGCATCAGTTTTGTCAATTGTCGTTTGACGTTCCGGAAGCCATGGGGCCGCCTGTTTTCTTGTACTACCGCCTCACCAACTTTTATCAGAACCATCGGAGATATGTCAAGTCTCTCGACATTGATCAATTGAAAGGAAAGGCCGTTAAGAACAGTACAATCAATGGAGGCGCATGTGATCCGCTCAGGCTCGATGAGAATGGAAAGGCTTACTACCCGTGTGGGCTCATTGCGAATTCGATGTTCAATGACACAATTTCTAGCCCTGTTTTCTTGAACGAGCAAGACAGCGACCCCGAAACATATGTTATGACAGACAAGGGCATTGCTTGGGACAGTGACAAGGAGCTCATCAAACAAACCGAATACAAGCCCCGCGAAGTCGTCCCCCCGCCGAACTGGCGGGAGCGTTACCCAGATAATTATGAGAGTGAAATTCCCAACCTCCACGAGGATGAAGCTTTTATGGTATGGATGAGAACTGCTGCTCTGCCAACGTTTAGCAAGCTATCTCGAAGAAATGATACTACAGCAATGGCAGCGGGCCGCTATAAAATGAATATCACGGATCGTATGTCAACACTTGTTGGAATATTTCCTTTCATAGTACTGACAGTGCTATAGCATTTCCAGTCACAGATTATGGTGGTACTAAATCTATCCTGATCTCTACGAGGACTGTTCTGGGGGGCCAAAATTCATTCATGGGGATTGCCTACGTTGTTGTTGGAGGGGTTTGTGTCCTACTTGGAGCGCTGTTCACAATTGCGCATCTAGTCCGACCAAGGCAAGATTATCACCATTTCCTCCTCGCTTCAACTCTAGACTGACTATATTCAGGAAATTGGGCGATCATACCTATTTAACATGGAACAATGAGCAGGAAACAAGTGCAGTTGCAACAGGACGAGATCATTCAAGCTAAGCCGCCGGCTTACCTTGCTTTTCCCAATATTCACCACTGCTGCTTGCTTAGTTCTGTATATTAATAATGCTCTCAGCGCCGCACTGATTGTATCTTGGTTGGCCCAAATTGGCACACGAGCGGATGAACTGTTTTTATGGCGCTTTTAGGTGAATTTAGCGCATAGTGACTAATTGATTTACATGGATATTGTTTTCAAAACAGGGCGCTTTGTGTCTTGGTATGGACTCGTGGTTGTCATGTTACCTCTTGTCGCTCCTTTCCATCCCTTGCTGGTCCATTCCTAATATTCGCACAAAAATCCTCAGTCTTAACATTTGGATCGTTGCATACCATGCCGCGTAATTCTTCGCGACGTTTGTTCATTTTAATGCTCGATTAGATCTCCCTGGTAAGACCTTCCATGTCCGAAGCCTCCAATCGATATGCTTCGACGTTTCCAACTCCTCCTGTTCCTGGGCTTCGTGATAACCAGTCTGCAGCAGACTCTTCCACGCTGGGGTCGAGGTTTTTGTGCCACCGAGGCCCCGGCTGAACCATTAAAGGCAGAATTCAGGCGATTAAGCACCCCGGAGGATGATTTTGCCGTTGACCAGGGGAGCCGGAAGGCAATAGAGCCTATTGAAATAGCAACATGGTTCCATGTCGTGAGCAGCAAAGCGAGGGGAGATTCTGTTTCAGACGAAATGCTCAATACACAGGTCAGTAATACATACGAATATTCTACCATGGTAAGGTCTTTGGCGTATCTGACTCCTACAAGCTATCATACCTCCAAGAGGCGTATCAAAACGCGACGATAACCTATCGCCTAGAAGGAGTGACACGCCAAACCAACGACAAATGGGCACGTAACGAGGACGAACTAGCTATGAAAGATGCTCTGCGCAAAGGTAGCTATAGGACCCTCAACGTCTACTTTCAAACAGACCTCCAAGCTCCAACAGCCTCTGGCGCCCCAGGGCGCCAACTCGGTCCTTCGGACCAACTGGCTACCAGTGTTCTGGGCTTTTGCACCCTACCCGATCCTAGCATCAATAGCACCAGTCTTCGCTCTAGTTACGTGAAAGACGGATGCAACGTACTTGCGCGAACAATGCCCGGTGGTTCCCTGACGCATTATAACCGAGGCGGAACCGCCATTCATGAAATCGGGCACTGGAACGGCCTCCTGCACACTTTTGAGGGCGAGTCATGCTCCCCTGATAACGAGGGTGATTACATAGAGGACACGCCCCAAGAATCTATACCGACAGATGGATGTCCTGCTATAAAGGATTCATGCCCGGATAGGCCAGGTGTGGACCCAGTGCATAACTTTATGGATTATTCGTCAGACGAGTGCTACGAGCGTTTTACTCTAGCCCAGGTCAAGAGGATGCGAGACATGTGGTATGCGATGAGAGAGGGAAAATGAGGTTGTCAGGCTTCATGCACATACAGCTACTAGTAAAATGTGGTGGATTTTGGACTGTCAATCACGAGCCTCTTTTTTTTCATTTCTATTTGATTTGATGGTATCATAGGATGAGATGTCTTTTTCTGATCACGTACGAAGTACCCTAGGTGCTTACACTGGGGCATGTCAGTTGCCGTTCAGTTGTCTTGATTAAAGTGGACTGCATTGCGTCCAATCGTTATCCAATCGGAAATAGACGAGGACTTGCTCAGGATTGGTGTAGTATTGGGAGATAAACAGGCGAATCTAGAGACTGGTCCGCCTGCAGTATCCTGACGTTGACCAGCGTCATCTAGTTAAGAGGTTCATTAGGCAAAAAGGTACATAAAATACAAAGTTCTGCTAAGCAGTAAGAGTATGGGATGCCCATCACCTCTTCCGCTTCTTTCCTCGGTCCTCATCGTCGAGTCCACTTTCCCGGTCTTTCTTTTTAGCCTTTTCCTCTAGCTCATCCCAATCCTCGCCGCTCTCCTCGTCCTCCTCCGCACTAAAGTCATCATCTGCGCTAGCATCGTCATCGTACTCGCTCTCATCCTCAGAACTTTCAGACGCTGCAAGTTCGGATTCGGAAAGTTCAAATGCCGATTCCTCCTCTTCGTCCGAGCCGCCTTCCGAATCCGATTCAGCCGCTAGGAACGACCAGCCCCCGTCAGCAAAGAAGCCATAAGGATCACTAACAACTGTCTTCATGATCGTCGTCCAGTTCAGGTTCAGAGGACCTTCCGAGAAAGCTATGTCCACGGAGTCTAGCCAGTCTTTCACACCTTCCAAGTTCTCCACAGGGATAGTGTTGATATGCACAGGTGGCCTATGGAAATCCTTGTAGACGAAGACGAGATCGAAGTTTTTGAGCCCAAACTATGGATCGGATTAGCAACGTCATAATAGAAACGGAATAGAACGTACCTGTACTCGCTCGAGGTGCGCAATCTCAATCTCGTTGAGACTGACCACGAGGAAAGGTGGTTCAGTCAACTGGACGAGAGCGTCTGTAGTTGGCTGGATCAGAACATTCGAGCGGTTGGGAACACCGTTGAAGCCGATCTCTCTGAACGGAATGTCAACATCGACCCCCTCATCCTTGCCCGCATCTGCTATCTTTTCGGCAAATGCTTTGAATTCTCTATCCAACGCAGCTCTCCGTCTTCTTTCCTCCTGTTCTGCCTCAAACTCCTCCTCATCGCCATAGCGATGCTTACGCCGTCGATTTCCAGTCTCATCGAATTGCATCTCAGTCGCCTCTCTGTAGAACTGGATATCTCTTGTTTTCCTCTTGCCAATCATGATGGGTGTCTTGAGATGAACATGGATTAGAACAATGAGCTCATGAGCACAAGGTTGGAAGAACAAGTGTTTGACGTTACTAAACAATACGTCAACGTGCTCATTACGAAACGGAGACACATAGCGAAGACCGTTTTGATGGATCTCGACCTCGCCAGGAACTCGTTTACCATCCAACGGCGGCCTAAGGTAAACATCAGGTAGCTTGACGGGACGGCGGTCTGGAACAGAGATTAGTTAGCTTACTTAGAATTTTTCGGAGTAGTGACTTGAATGGCTGACTTCTGATCTCAACAAGCTTGTCTTGTTCCACAACATCCTCCATTTCTTTCTTTTCTTGTTCACGCCGCAGGGCGTTTTTTCTTAGCTCTGTGATATCTTGAGCAACCTGCGCGAAGCGATCATTATCCTTCGACCTAAGCGTCACATTCCTTAGAAAATGGGCCGAAAGATCTTCAAAGGGTTGATCGTCTTTTCTTCCGACGCCCTGGCCTGGAGAGAGGAAGTTGATTCGTAGATAAGCGTACTCTCCTTCATCATTCTTACTGGCGTTTTTGATAGTGTTGATGTGGAAAGGTACTGGACGACCCATTATGGGAACAATCACAGTCGAAGCCTTGTGATCAACGTATACAGTCAAATCCTTGACCCTAGCCGGCAGTTGATTGTCTCTTTTATAGGACTCGAATCTCTTGAACTTTTTCTGCGCAACCCCATTATCGTCGCCGGTGGTTCCGGCAAACCGATCGAGACCTTCCTTGGTCTTTTTCGTCGCCAACTCTTTTTGGTGCTCACGGCGCCGCGCCTCTGCCCCCTCGTTGACCTGGGTGGGGCGTTCGGCTCGAAGCTTTGTCCGGGTGACATTTCTACCCGCTATTGCGCTCGACTTTGGCTCCTTTTTCTCCTTGGCTGGCTTTTGAGGCTCTTCTTCATCTCCGAAATAGAACGAGACGGAATCCATATCGATACCAGCATCCTTGGTAAACACGTGCGGCCCGTTGTCACCAACTCGAATGGTGTCGGTTATCATCATCGAGTAGACACTCTTCTTATTATCTGTTGTAACATCCACCAAGCCCACAGTGATGGAGAAAGTCATGCCGCTCTTTAGAATTCGGTTGTTCTTCCCATTGAGCACCATATTGGAGTCACGAAGCTCAATTCCTATGCCGGCGCCGACATTCCTCACAAAATGAGACTCAAGTTCCGGCCTCTTGGCCCGTACAATACCAATGGCCTTGTTGTAGAGCTCCTTGGCCACTGCGCCATCGCGTACTTCTTTTAAAACAGCTTCGTGGACACTCAACAGCAACGCATAGTTAGACTCCTGAGACTTTGTCGGGTCAACAAGATAGGTACGCCCAATTATTGAGCTGTATGTCTTATATCGGATTCCAAATCCAGCAATGATGATCCCGGGCTCCAGATTATTGTCATCGGATGTGGCCGTGAGCTTCAGGTCATATTTGCCGCCACTCTGAATGACAGGGCCATATGCCCAGTCAATTTGTTGGGGGTCGAACTCTGATGGCAGCTTTGCCAACTTGTTGAAGAATTTGGCGTCATCAATTTTGGCATCAATACGCATAGAAAGGGACTTGTGTGTCATTTGCTTCTCTTCGTCAAGCAGGCGAGACATTTCATCGACAAAATACTCCGACATTAGACCACTGCACGCCCTTGACGCATTTCGAATCGATACCTGCATATGTTAGACCATTTGCATTTGTGAATCTAGCTTGAAAACATACCAGCTCATCAGTGTCCTTAACCGAGAAGCAGGCTGTGGAAAGACCTGGGGCAATATCAACTTCCTCTACCTCGCCTGAAATCTTGGCATAAACACGCTTCCAGTCCTCCACAAAAGGGCCAGTGGTTGTGTCTCTCGGTAACACCCCGACTTTGTTCTGCGAGTAGTATACAATTAGCGGGCGCTTCTCTTCTTGGTTTGGCGAGAAACGTACCCCAGATGATTTGATAACCTCTACGCACTTTTCAAACACCTTCGTTTTCTCCTCCACATCTTTGGTTGTTACCAGGATCTCGACGGGAATCTTGCCGCCTTTCAAGGGTTCCAGATGTTTCGCTATCGCCGAGTTAGAAAAGTCGTGTTTGGCATTCTTGAATAGGCGATACCTTTTTTTGCTGTCGTAACGACGTACATGGTCTCCGGAGTAAAGACAAGAAGGGTCGCCGGGAATTCATAGCCTAGCAACCAGAACTGGAAAATCTTAGCGATCGAAGTTTGAATCAGTAAAGATCTCAGTAACGTACGTGGATCGCATTGTTCTTTTGAAAGCTGTTGGCCTCGTCCGTTTTACCCATTAAGATGACGATGGAGCCCACGCCACCAAAGGCTGAATGACTAGATCGTTTGTCTGATTTCCATGCTGTATAGAAGCTTGATAGGCGATTGAAAAACGCCGTTCTATCGATGACAATCTCGTCACTCATGGTGTGACCTCTTTTGAAGCTGCCCCGAGGCTTCAGGAACCAGCTCTTCGCGCAGGGACTGGCAGGGGGTGGAAGCTAGCAATAAGCTCGCAGAGTGCGATCGCGAAAGAATAAATCTCAATAGACCTCTAATTTTCGGAGACAGAGTCGGATCAGACTTGAGGAGATATTGGTCCAAAAAAGCCTCGAACAAAGGATAAATGAAGTCAGCGGCCAGGGTCAACGCGAAATCCTAATGGCACGCGTCTGAACTTTTGCGGGCGCCCGACGAGCTAATTAGCCACTGGCGCGGTATGTTTGTTCTGTTTGCAAGCTCCTTCTATCTCGTAAGTTGATCCGCGATTCGAAGATCCTCTGAATACCATTTGAGTTGGAACCCTCGCTGTTGTTTTAATAGAAATACGACGAAAGTTTTCCGAGCAGCCTATATCACAACGGCGTCGGGTTTATTCTTACGGGCTTTCCTCGTCCCTTGTTTCTTTTTGCGCCAATCTTTTCGTTTCCTGCCGATGTTCCTCTCATCCGTGACTATCATGTTTCTGATTAGCCTCAATGTACAAGTACCCTGCCTGAGGATCTGAAACAACGCGCTGCGGATAGCGTAACTACCAGAGCAAAGGTTGCTCGACCTTGGCAGTTTTAGTCCGGCCGAATATGAATGCCCACCCCTTCATTTCCTCGAGTCAACCGGTACTGGACGACGAAGACGACCAACTATCAACACCTGATGACAGTTCCTCTCGCAGAAAACCGCGGAACAATGCAGCGACGGGCGCTTCCGCTGCCGGGGTTCGTGCTCTCAGCGCTCAGCTAGTTGCGTTTTATTTTAGAGTGCCCGTCAAGGCATTTTTCCGCACTCGGGTTGAGTAGGTGTTGATGGGTTATGTTAATAGCTTAGGCTAATCCTTTGTCCTCCTTTCATAGCTATATGGTACTGTTCTCCTCTCTCTCCCTTTTTTTTTTTCAGAATGAAAACCCTCAGCGACTAATTGGCCGACACACTGGACAGGCGTTTGCGAGAGCTGTTTATCCCAATCCATCTGATGGAAGCCGCTGGTCATTAAACACCACTACCCCCGGTCTTTTGCTTCATGCCGTTCGTACATATGGCTGGCGCTTCATTCCAAACCAAGTTATGCCTCCTCTCTTGGCTAATGCTGGGTAGGTTTATCGTAACTGTTGACCGAGAGAGAAGAATCACACTGAATCATACTTGGACAGGGTTGGTGCTGTGTTATATACTTCATACCTTCAAGTATTAGGTGCTTTGCATGAGCCTGTCTCTCAGGGTGCTCGGCGCATTTACCCACCGGCTAGTCCTGTTGATACTTTCACTGCCGGTTTCATTGCTGGGTCAATCCAGTCAGTTGTTGCTGCCCCTCTGGACGCCCTTCAGGTCCGCCTCAGAACCAATGAAATTCTCGAAGGCCACTACCAAAGTATGTGGCACTATGGCCGTCAAAAACTAACACAGATCGGACTACGCGGTATCTTTGCCGGTTGGAGCTTGTCATTTATGCGTGACGCATGCGGCAGCGCAATATTTTTCTCCTGTTTTGAGTATATTAAATCACAGGCGTACTATTCATTTCTTACGAGTTACTATGGATCGTTTCGGCGTCATCAAGGAGTTTACTCGTTGAGTGACCGTGGATTACCACTTATTGAGCCTCACTACGCTCTGGAGCCATGTTTCTTGATGGCTGCGGGTGTGACTGCCTCCATTGCTCAGCAGGCAATTCAACACCCGCTAAACGCAGTCCAGAACATTCACGTTGCTCGTTTGGAATATCTCGACCACCAGGCGACCCTTCGTCCTTCAAACAAACAGATGCTGAGAATATACTACTTGGCATACCAGGAGACGTATAAACGGTGCAAAAGAAAGGCGACTCGAGCCGGCGGCTGGACCAGGTGGCTGTATCGAGGGTTTCTAGGGAACGCGCTTCGCCAAGTCCCGAGCACAAGCGCTGGTTTGGTTATTTTTGAGTTGGTACGTCGCAAACACGCTGGGTCCGTGGATGCTATGTATCTTCGAAAGGACGGCCACGATATTCTGCTTCGATAATTATTTTCGCCCTCGCCTGCAGCATCCCTTCGAGACTTCTATCTCGCTTTTCTATAGGTTCAGTGTCTTCCTGATTTCCCCATGGCGGCTTCTTGGCGCACTTTTTCTGCTCGCCAGAGCACAATTATTTCGATGAGTGCATGATGGT
This sequence comes from Penicillium sp. S1316, assembly GCA_023627405.1. NCBI lineage: Eukaryota > Fungi > Ascomycota > Eurotiomycetes > Eurotiales > Aspergillaceae > Penicillium > Penicillium sp. S1316. The sequence continues at coordinate 15,026 of JAMAHF010000132.1, forward strand.
TGCAGCACGGGTACCTGGGGAAGTAATGGATGCGCCTTAAACCGCAGAAACCAGCGCCCATTGGAGCCGCAAAGTAATCTATTTGGAATTACGATATAGATAAACTTCTGTACGATTCAGATGCGTCGACAGGGAGTGTATATATAAACTATGAGCCCAAACGTGATGTTGTCCTTGAATAAGACAAAGCTATGAGGATTATTCATGCTAGCTGTAGTCCAGTTTCGCGTTGGTGAAGATGTTTTGATGTCCCGAGAATGGCACGATGGTCACTGACCCTCCCAAAGATTGGTTTTGCCTTTTTTTTCGGAGCCAAGAACAATTATGATGTCATCGAAGGCTTTGCACTCGACAAGACGCCCAAGGTGTGGTAGTCTCTCAGACATGATCCAGGCGCCGCACGGCTCTTGCGAGTCCCTCTATGTCGATCGCGAGCATCAGTACCAAAAAGTCCTGTCAGGTGGTGCTTGGGGGAGTGAAAGAGAAAAACGTTGATACATAGGCAGCATCGTTTAGTGGTTGTCTCCCGAGATTCTCCACTTAACCTCAGTCAACTACGTACTTTCTGGAGAACGTATCTGGGGTAAGTGGCCATCCCCGGCATTTCAGGTTGATGGAGGACGTGACAAGCATAAGGGTGAATGAAGACTATTGATAGTGACAGCATACTAACTCTGGGTTCTGTATTATTAAGGGTGCATTTTCTCCATTTGCAGATAACCCTCAGATAAATGGCCAAGCTCACAGTGCTCCGGAGAAGGCAGGTCTCCACAACTAGGTGATTGCCTGTCAGAAGTTCAGAACTCCTTTTGCGGCGTATCACCCCCTACCAAGTTAGATCAGATTCGTGTCAACGGGGCAGTCCAAAAAGTAGGAAACTGTTGGCCTCGCTTGCTCGCTGCTTTCCTTCATCCAACATTTCCATTGATTCGGTACACTTGCAAATCAAAACCTTTCGCTTATACAAACGCAGAGCCCGAGTTGTTTGATTAATCCGCCAGCTCATCCTTTGTTTGTCGCTCATTTGTGTAGTCCCCAGCTGATTGTTGGCCGCTTCTTTCCTCCTAGCCGCCCACCTGACCATCCCCTTTCGGCTGGATAACCTCCAGTATCAGCGTCATCCTGCATTGTTGGCGCCGCTCTTGTCTCGTGAGCGGCTTCCGGATCATCACATACGACCACTGCTCTCTTCTCCTGGCTTGCTGGCACGCAAGGTTAACCCGCCAGTCTCCGTTTCGATCTTCGCCTCTGCTCGTCTCTTGCGTCCGCCCAAGAGGCTCGCTCGCGAGCTGTCCGTCTGATCAATCATCTGTCTCAGAACGTCAACGAGGCCTGACCTTGGGGTGAAAACTAAGCGGCGTGACAGCGGAACTGTACATGCGCATCAGCCCTTCGTGCCTTAACTGACTCGCTCTTCTATTACGATTCCCGATCATCGACGGGGCTGTCAAAGTCAGCCCCCCCAACCGCCAACATTCCTCCAACAACGTCGTCACCGCATACTTCCTCTAGCATACCCTTGCGGTCTCTACAATCTCCCTCCCACAATTCTGCCACGCGTGTGCTCGAATCCGCAAGCGAGAAGGGCAGCCGTCGGTCCTCCTTTTCCTCAGCCCATTCCGGCGGATCAGACTTCTCGCTTTGGACCGACACTGGAGATTTGGCAGAACAACTTGCCAATGCAGAGGACCCTCTTCAAATTCGACTTATAGAATCGTCGGATCGTGGGGGCTCTCGTAGAGCCGGGTCCAGGACACGAGCGAAGCAGGCGAAGCGTGTGCATTATCAGAACGACTATAGTGCCGGTGAATTCGATCTTGAGAAGATAGAAATACCACAACTACCACCCAGAAAGATCTCTCGCCTTGAACGCTTCCTCGCCGCCATCATGTCTCCAGGCAACCGCCAATCCGCTCAAACGCATGGCTTGGTAGGGAAACCATTGCTGTAAGACACTCCTGTCCAAAAGTTACGCTTACTGCTGCTAAAGGCCCATAGCTATTTTACGAGTGTTTTTGTATCATTAGGTGTCTTTCTTTTTGGCTATGATCAGGGTGTGATGTCCGGGATTATAACGTTGGTACTCTGCCTCCCTTTTTAAAACAGCGCTAACGAGAACAAGGGGAATATTCTTTAAAGATTATTTTAACCAACCATCACACGCGGAGATCGGCACTGTTGTTGCCATTTTAGAGGTCGGAGCGTTTATATCATCTCTTCTCGTCGGCAAGATTGGCGACATAATCGGGCGCCGCAAGACTATCCTATATGGATCTATTGTTTTCTTTATTGGGGGAGCTTTTCAGACTTTTGCAACAGGGCTGCCTATGATGATGGTTGGCCGTATCATTGCGGGCCTAGGGGTCGGAGCCTTGTCTACTATCGTCCCCGTTTATCAATCTGAGATCTCGGTATTCTTTGCCCACTCGTGGTTACGTACTTTGGCTGACTGGTTTAGCCTCCGCACAATCGGGGCAAGTTGGCCTGTATCGAGTTTACAGGCAACATTTTTGGATACGCTGCCAGCGTGTGGGTTGATTATTTCTGTAGTTTCATCGACAGCAACCTTTCGTGGCGCCTTCCCTTGTTACTACAATGCGTCATGGGGCTTTTACTAGGGCTGGGGAGCCTTATTATCTGTGAATCACCAAGGTAGGTAAATTACAAAAGTTAGCAAAAATCATACTGATGGCAGAATAGGTGGCTACTAGATAATGACCATGATGAGGAAGGATTGGTGGTCATTGCAAACCTTTACGGCGGAGGCGATCACCTCAACTCCGAAGCTCAAAAAGAGTACAGAGAGATCAAAATGAACGTTCTTCTTCAACGCCAAGAGGGTGAACGGTCTTACGCTGACATGTTCAAGAGATATAACAAACGTGTTCTCATTGCAATGTCTGCACAAGCATTGGCGCAGCTAAATGGGATTAACGTAATCTCATACTATGCCCCGCTTGTATTCGAGTCTGCCGGATGGTCGGGACGTGACGCTATCCTCATGACAGGGATTAATGGTCTAACGTACCTCGCGTCTACAGTTCCCCCATGGTATCTTGTCGACCGTTGGGGAAGACGTCCTATCTTGCTTTCCGGCGCCTTGGCCATGGCCCTCTCTCTCTCGGCAGTATCATATTTCATCTTTATTGATATTGACGCCACTCCAACCCTTACCGTTGTCTTTGTCATGATCTACAATGCTGCTTTTGGTGCTTCATGGGGGCCTATCCCTTGGCTATATCCCCCGGAAATTCTTCCTTTAAGCATCCGTGCAAAGGGCGCAAGCCTCAGCACGGCCACTAACTGGGCTTTCAATTGGCTTGTAGGAGAACTTACCCCTATCCTACAAGCTGTAATAAAGTGGAGGCTTTACCTGGTTCATGCATTCTTTTGCGCCTGCAGTCTTGTTGTTGGTGAGCAGCTTTCTTCTACTTCCAAACCATTGCCCTCGACTAACTCTATAAAAATCTAGTTTACTTCCTTTATCCCGAGACGAGTGGCGTTCGCCTAGAGGATATGGACCTCCTCTTTGGCGATGCAACGACCGCTATGCCCACCCCTGCTACCCAAGGGGAACGGGGCTCTCTTATTGGTGCCGGTTCACCTGTACCTTCACTTGACATTAGACGGCCCTATGGTCAACACGGAGCAGACAGTGCTATTCCCGGCTTAAACATCAACCCGCCTAATCTTACAAGCGATGGCAACGGTAAAAGCCCCCAAATAGGCCCTCAGGATGAGAATGGAAGCCGATCTGAGGGATTAGGAGGGTGGATCTCCAACATTGTCAGACGCAACAGGGCACCATCACATGGGGGCAATAACTCCCAATATAGGAGACTAGGACAGGACGAGGAAGCTGATCGGTGATGAAAGATTTTGCTGCTCCTTGCCATTGCGGTACTCTTATACACTTTCTCTCCAATGGGGTTTCCCCCCCGCGCCCTTTCCTTCCTGTTCATATTCATGGTTCAAGGATCTGGGGACATATATCGCTTTATTCCTTTTTTAATTGCAACGCTTGACCGTCCCTTCTTTCTCTATCCCTTGGATTTTTTTTATCTCACATAGAGCGAATGAGGATCTTCTTGGCTGGGTTATCTCATTATTTGAAGTCAGAATAAATTTGGCTGCGTGAAGCGGTAGATTCATGGGGGCAAGTCAAATAAATTTTGGTGCAAAGACAACCCCAGAACAGAGCTCTTGCATTTGGTGTCCCAATTAATTTGAGGTACTCTGAGGCTGGTGCATTGTTGAGGTTCGCCCAGGCCCGGCGGGCGGCGGTACTTTGGTGCTGTAGTCCCATATGCACACCTATTAATAAATATTCTGCCGCGTTAGCTTGAATACACATCTTCTGGCCAACTCTCCGGTTTAGATTCCACCTTATTGTTGATGTTGGTCTCCCCTTTCTCAACACACTCTTTCAGCACCATTCAATAATCACATTGATTATCTCTTCTGATCGATTTGTTCTACGGGCTTCGGTTTATAAAGCCACTCTCCCCATTCTCTCACCTCCACCTCAATTGCAAAGGACCTTCGCACCAGACATGAGTGCGTTGTAATATTTATCCTCTCTTACCTTTTTCTCTTCTATTTTTATATTTCATACTCGGTCCAAGCCCCAACTCTCTTTCCTCTAATTCTCTTGGATTCTTTTCTTGCTGCTCTCTAGTTGGAGCTCTAGCCTCTGGTCTTCCGATATGGCCGACGTTAGCTCTGCATCAACCACTGGTGCTAGTTTTACCTCAGACGTGCGACGTAGAAATGTCCCGCTCACGGATCGGCCCACGGCGTCCACAAACTCAGCCCTGGCTGAAGATGAAAAGAAGAAGCTCCAGGTCTGGCATTCTTATTATTACTGGAGATTACATCCCGATGGCTAACTGCATTGCATCTTATAGTCCAGTACATATCTCTCGATTCTAGTGGGATGGGAATCGTTGATTGCGCCGATACTTTTGACAGCGCTGTCGATGTTCACCCGTATGTATCGAATTGGCCGCTCCAATATTGTGACATGGGATGAAGCTCAGTAAGAGTCATGCAACGCCTCCGCCTGACAGCCTGACAGCTTACAAGAATCTAGCTTCGGCAAGTTCGGATCACATTACCTGAAGCGCGAGTTCTATTTCGATGTTCACCCACCGCTTGGGAAGATGCTTGTTGGCCTTTCCGGTCTTCTTGCTGGCTATAATGGATCGTTCGAATTCAAATCGGGAGAGAAGTACCCAGAGGACCTAAACTACACATTTATGCGTCTTTTTAATGCCGCTTTTGGTGTGGTATGCGTACCTCTTGCGTACTTGACGGCACGAGAACTCGGCTTTCGTAGAGCTACCGTCTGGCTTGTGAGCTTGATGGTGCTTTTCGAAAACTCGTATGCCACGATATCACGGTTCATATTGCTAGATTCCATGCTGCTATGTTTCACCTTTACCACCACATTTTGCTGGGCAAAGTTCCACCGGCTACAGCATGCTAGCTTCTCCATCGAGTGGTTTACATGGCTTCTTTTGACTGGTGTCAGCATTGGCTGCGTGTGCAGCGTGAAATGGGTGGGCTTTTTTTGCACTGCCCTTGTTGGCCTCTACACTATCGAAGATCTCTGGAACAAATTCGGTAACCTGAAGATGTCCGAGGTACGACTCCCCAAGACTACCTCTTTGCCCTACTGATTTAGACCATAGGTGACCCTGGCTAAACACTTTGTTGCCCGCGTAGTCGGCTTGATTATTGTCCCAGTTCTAGTCTATCTCCTCTCTTTCTATGCTCATTTCTTGATCTTGGAGAATAGTGGTCCTGGTGACGCGCAGATGAGCTCCCTTTTCCAAGCCAATCTCAAGGGCACACAAGTTGGTAAAGACAGCCCTCTCGAGATTGCGCTTGGTTCGAGGGTGACTCTGAAAAACATGGGCTATGGTGGTGGACTACTCCACTCGCATGTTCAGACATATCCCGAAGGGTCGTCTCAACAACAAGTTACCTGCTATCACCACAAGGACGCAAACAACGATTGGTTCATATATCCGAATCGCAAAGAGGCGGACTATGATGCCAACGCGGATCTGAGATTTGTTGGAGATGGAGATGTGATTCGGCTCATTCATGCTCAGACGGGCCGTAACCTCCACTCTCACAATATCCCCGCCCCGGTAACTAAAGGCCATAATGAGGTTTCCTGCTATGGCAATCTTACAGTTGGGGATGATAAGGATCATTGGAAGATTGAGGTCGTCGATGATGCGGCGTCCAGGGACAGAAGCAAGATCAGAACCCTTACTACTGCATTCCGCCTGCGACATCCTGTCCTAGGTTGTTATTTGCGCGCTGGTAACACTAATCTCCCACAATGGGGGTTCAAGCAAATTGAGACAACTTGCGTCAAGGAGAATACGCCTCGCGACGTTTATACCCATTGGAATGTTGAGACCCATTCTAATGACCGGCGTACGCCTTCCCCCCCTCAAAGTATTGTTTCAATCACTAACAATATTCAGTACCCCCTGGTGATCCTGGGTCTTACAAGTCTCCTTTCTTCAAGGACTTTGTACACTTAAATGTGGCGATGATGACATCTAACAATGCTCTTGTTCCCGACCCTGACAAACAGGACGATCTTGCCTCAAAGTTCTGGCAGTGGCCCATACTAAATGTCGGTCTCCGAATGTGCTCCTGGGATGATAAGGTGATCAAATATTACCTGCTTGGAAACCCCGTTGTCTATTGGGGCAGTACTGCCAGCTTGGGCGTCTTTGGACTTTTGTTCCTATGGTATCTTGTCCGATGGCAGCGCGGCTATAATGAGCTTAGCCAAGCAGACATCGACCATATTCACTACGCTGGCTTGTATCCTGTTGTGGGTTGGGTTCTTCATTACCTGCCGTTCATCGTCATGGGTCGAGTAACCTATGTCCACCACTATTACCCAGCGCTATACTATGCTATACTTACTTTCGGTTTCTGCGTGGATTGGGTTACTCAGACGCTAAAACCAAAGACTCGTGGAGTTATTTACGGCTTCCTCTACATCCTGGTTGTAGGAATGTTTGTTTACTTCCGTGTGATTGTGTTTGGCATTGAAGGTCCAAGCCAGCAGTTGCGTCATCTGAACTGGCTGAGTGGTTGGCGGATCGCCAACTGAGCCAAAAGTGAATTGTCTTCCTCCCTTTTCCTCTTATCCCCTTCTCTCATACATCTGTCTATCTTGTCGCTGTGCTTCGAGTTTCCCTCCAAAGAGGCTTGTGTATTATCTACTAGTCAATATGTCATTCAAACCTTGGGTCTAGTTATCGCGAACGGGAACGCGAGCCATTAGCTGAACAAGGTTTTGTGGATTGGTGAGAGGCAGGCAGATATTAAACAACGGTTAGCAACAACTGCTGCTATTCCCACCTTTGCGCATTGCTTCATTCATTCCTAGCGTGACAGTTTTGGGGATTTTGCTGCTCGCACCGCCGGTAGCTCCAAAGCTTTTGACTCCACTTCGACGGTCATTCAAATCATATTTGCCCGTTTCGATATTGCGATATATTTTCTCGGCAACTTCGAGAAAGGCACGTTCTACCCCTTCGCCAGACTTTGCACTCGTCTCTAGGTAGCGCGCAACATTATTCAGGCGACACCATTCCTCTGCCTCTGCCCTAGGGACTCGCCTTTGATTGGCGTCCGAACCATCCGTAGCAAGATCACTCTTATTTCCCACCAAGATGATGACGATCCCTTCCTCAGCGATTTGCCTCAAGTCTTGAAGCCATTGTGTACATGAAGTAAATGTCGACGGTCGAGTGATATCAAAAACAAGGAGCGCACCAGATGCGCCCCGAAAATATGACCGAGTTATCGACTTGTAGGTTTCTTGTCCAGCGGTATCCCAAAGTGACAGCTTCATCTTCTTTTGAACTCGCTGCACCTTTCGAGGCGGGTTGGGAAGACCAGCAGGTACACTGGACTCGGTAGAATCGTCAATGCGCTCCGACGAGGAGTTTGGTATGTTTGAGGAAAGGCCATCGCCAAGGCGTATTTGAGAGTATGTTTCCAAGTCTCTCGAGGCCGGCGGCCCTACTGGGACAATACGGGATCCGAACTCCACGCCGATGGTTACATCATGAGTAGAAGAAAATCGCCCTTCGCATAGTCTGATAGTCAACTGCAGCGGGTGGCAGGAGGAAGTCAGCAAACGGTTTTCCTCTGGATAGCGCAAGCACACTTACGCTGGACTTTCCGGTACCGGAATCTCCAATGCAGACAAGCTTCGCAATATAATCCCATGGCTGTGACATGGATACCGAGAGAATTGTATTCTTACTAGTAGAAAAAAGGAGCTGTATCTTTCGTAGATCCGAGTTGCGCCAATTCAAACCACTTTAGAGCTCATCTGGAGGTTGGTAGCTTGAAAGCCGCATCGAACAAAGCGTTGCGCAACGTTGTTTCTTGGATATAAGTGGAAGGACTTTCCTTTGAGACACTGAACATGAGAAAGAAAGTTTGTGGAATCAGAGCGTTTGGGTTGTTGCTCGTTGAATGAGCAACAAGGTGATGGATGAGTCAGCTATCACCATGACCATGTCTTATGACGCTGCTGCTCCATGGCCATTCATCATCTCCATCGACTTCTCCCCCCGTTCCTTTATATTGGGTTCGATCTCCCACATTACATAGGCTACTAGATTATTTTTAAGCAACTCTTTCTCACTTAAAAGAAACCCGCCCAGTCCTTCTTGTAATTTTCCATATCTAAACACTTTAACCATTCTTTATCTTGCTTGATTTGCTCACCGCTTGACCTACCACCCAGCAAGTGACGATACCTACAAGCGTGAGGAGATCAAAAGGCAGCGAGCTTATTTTCTCCATACCGGAATATGAGAGATGTTCTCGGAATGTAAGAACACCGCGCTTGACCCGATGAACTCGAAGATGTCCTTGGCTTACCTGAGTACATAGATGCCTCGCGCTTTTTGGCCCAGTCGCAGTCACGAATCGTACCTCATCCTGAAGGGAAGCGTCGAAGGGATCGTGATCGTTCAGCGCAGCTGCCTGGAAACTCCCGTTATCTGCTTTCACGTTCCTTTCTGCAAAGGCGGCCAGCCGACCCATACCAAGCCGGAGCTTCTCAGTTCTCGAACTTTGCCTTTGGCTCTCGAAACCTCGCCCAACAGGCGCCGTTATTCCATAGCGCCACCGATGGCTTTCAAGAAGAGGATGAGGAGGACGAACATGAACGTGAATTAGCAGATCTCTATGCGCTGGAGCGATCAAGGCGGCATTTCGGTAGCAGTCATCTGAAGAACTCGGAGACTGATGAAGATGACGCCAGTTCTCCCGAGGCTAGCGCCCAACCCCCTCGATTTACTCATGTCGAACCGCCCGTCCGAAGTGTTAGGGGAGCCTGGCGCGGTTCGAGGTTCGCCAAAGGGCGAACTTCGTTCATTGATACGGTGGCAGAGGCGGAAGACGGCGAAGAGGGCAAACTTCACGAGAGCAGCAGTAGGAAAATGGTTGATGTTCGCCTTGAAGATACTCTAAGATCCGATATCAATGAAAATCCTGGCGATTTCATCGAAAATGGCGATGATAAACCTCCCGCCATCCAGCGCTTTCGGGAGCGTCCTCGAATGGATAATTTAGGGATGGATTCCATTCTCACACCTCGTGAGGAGGGTCAACAGCCGCTATTAGAGGAGTTACAGCCTCCGACTACTAGGGCATCCTATCAAGCCTCCGTCGCCGGCGACTCTCTAGCCCACGATGCCTTTTGGGGTCATTTATTTCTGATATCCCTGGCTTCCCTTTTTGCTACCTCGTTTCTTGTCTACCTACATACCTCCACGCCTCCAGGGAACAAAAATACGTGGGGTGATACGATATATTATACTATTCACAGCTCATTTTACCGCCTCGGGATCTACACCGTGGTCTCGGTATTCATATCATTGCTGTGGCTTGCGCTTCTTCGATCATACGTGCGTCCCTTAGTTTTCGTTACCATAATTGCCGTTCCCATAATCCTCTTCTCGTTTTCCATATACCCATTCGTTGCAAGTTTCCGGGGTTCAAGCGTGCAGGACAGGGCGATGCGGTTCGGCTCGTTTGTCCCTTTCATCATGTGCATTGCATGGGTCTACAACGTTATACGGAGTCGCCACGCTATAGGGAAGGCTATCGGTATCCTTGAATTTGCATGCCGGATTCTCGGTGCAAATGCAGGTTTGCTGCTTCTTGGTCTTGGCAACCTTATTCTCATCGTCTCGTGGACATGGGTCTGGATGCTCATGTTCACTCGGGTCTTTCTTGGTGGGCACATGTCAGGCTCTAAGTCTTTCATTATCAACGTTAGCAGCTGGTGGCTAGGAGCTTTTTTCGTCCTTGTGTATTTGTGGTCATTGGGGGTCATCGCAGGTGTCCAGCGAGCAGTCACTGCAGCAACAGTAAGTCAGTGGTATTTCCACCGCCTGGCAAGTCCGGCTCCGACATCCAGGCAGATAGTCCAGGCAGCCACTGTGCATTCACTCACGACCTTGTTCGGCACGATCTGTTTATCAAGGCTGATATCATTGCTTATCCGCATCCCATTCCTCGTGCTGCCCAAACGGATTGCCTCCATATTGAGCCTGTTTGCTTATACGCTCGTTCCCACCCCCATTGCCACTCTCACTGACCCTCTTTCGCTCACTTTCGCCGCAATTCATTCTCAACCACTCGCGCTATCCGCTCGCGGCTTAACGCAGATGACGAACCTGGCTCCATCGGTAGCAACTTCGTCACTACACCCGAGAACGTTTTCCAAACCTCGAGAGAATTATGCCCCACTTCTTCCTTATAAACTATCAAAGTTGATCCTTCACGCCGCTCGCCTTATGATGTCCCTAGCCCTTGGCTTTGGGGGCTGGGTGAGCACTGCTAGAAGCTTAGGGGTGACATCTGGTAGTAAGGTGACACGCGGCAGTATGTACGCATACATCATTGGCCTGATTGCGGGAGCAATCGGGTGGAGTGTCCTCGGTGCGATTGAGGGAGTGGTTGCAGATATAGTTGATGCGTCGGTCATCTGTTGGAGCAGTGAAGTCGGGACGTATGGCAGGGAAGCAAAGTATTGCCGTGAAGCTGGGTGGCTATTTGGTCAGGAACCGAACCCTGAAGCACGCTATGGAATGGACGCTTAGACTTGACAGAGTCGATGATGTGAAGTCGACTATTCTTTAAATCCTTTTCATCTTTCTTAACCGTTTCCTTTTCTCGTTTTGGGGGATTGCAGGGATTGTTCAGCCTTATAGCGTTCTCGTCATTGCAAGGTGTTTAGGATTAGAACTAACTAGGTGATGTGTCCAATGAGTTTTATTCATTTCCTTTATATAGCTGGCGTAAGCATGGTAATTTATCTGATGCTAGTGGCTGATAAGATGAAATATAATCTGGAAACCACAAGCTCGTCACATGGAAAAGAAGAAAGTAAAGAAAGACACTATTACTATACGCTCAACCGCAGTAGACAACAAGCGATGAAGAAAATCGCAACAGAAGCTGGAAACCCGTGGTATCATGGAGAAACAATGACGACGCGACTACTCACGTGCGAGCAGTATAAATGAAGGAAATACTGGTGGTATGTGGTAGTCGTAATCTGACTTAATCGGATGGGAGAAATAGTGGTTATCACCGCAATAGACGCCATGCAAGAGGGAGAAAAGCCGGCCACCGCGAAAATAACAAAGCAAAAGAGGTTGCGTTGTAAGTAAAGAGTTATATATGATATTCATGGGCATCGTAATCGGAAGAGGTGGGCGGATGCAAGGTGGAAAGAGGAAAGCTATAAATCGAGCTTTCCACACCAATTGACATTCTCTCGGGAGCACCACTCCCTCAGAAGAGCGCAGCTAAAGCGAATGATTTCTAGAGGCGTGCTGGTTTTTCCGAGCGGAAGGTATATTTCGCCAGAGTAGTCACCTGGTTTTAGTCTTCTCTTGCCCTGTTCAGAATAAGACCTCGCGCGCTTCGACCATGTGTCTGGAAAATCACGGGAAAGGATGGCTTCCGAGAGGCCTCGTGAACCTTCCAGCCACAGCCTCTGGGACTCCTTGTAGAATTCGAGGAGCCTGGTTTTGAGCTCGAGAAAATCCTTCAGGCCACGCTTCTCGTCAGAATTAACAGTATGCCCATCGCTTCCTGGAGTCGGGACGGGTGTGTGCTCCCCGGGAAGAGGAGTGACTGCGAGCCGTTCTAGATCAAGAGCATGAATGGCATCATAAGAGACTGCGCCGAGAATGAGGGAGAGACTGTAGAGCGGCGGAAATGGGAAGCTGTGTTTTTTGACAACGCGCCAGTATGCGATGATAGATAGCCAAGTTGAAGAATCACCAGTCTGGCGAAAGAGGGCCTTGGACTGATCATCTGCAACAAAGGCGAGGGTAAAGCAAAGGATGGCCTCGATTGCAGTGACGGCTGCAAGCTTCTCGTTATCTTTGGCTGTGTGTCGATCGGCAGCATGCTTCAACTCCCTGCCTAGGTTTCCATACTTTTGGTACTCATCTTTCCAAGCTCGGCGCTCGCCATTCCTGTCCATATTACTTGGTTGGGTTGGCGAATGTTTGAGGGTGCCTAATGCGGGCTCCGTAGGAGTATTTCGGGCCGCGGAAATAGACCGTGCTTTTGTCTCATTATTGGACAGATCATGTCGGGAAGACGAGTGCTTCAAGTCCTTCGCAGGCGTAATTGATACAGGTCTCGTTCGGTCCTGCTGTACATGGCTCTCGACAGGGGTTTGCGGTTTTCCTGGCCCAGTCAGTTGGTGTTCTTTCGGCCGGTCTCTGGAAGAAGCTCCCTGACTGCCTATCGCAGGTTGTCTTGGTTTACCATCCGTCCTAATAGATTTGTCGGACTGATCAGGTGCCGGGAGCCTTGGCTGATCAGATTTGGTAGAGCGAGCCAACTCTTGCTCGCCCACGTCGGTTGCTGGTGAGCCCTGATGAGAATGCTTCCTCTTACCAGCGAACTTTAGGAGACCCTCGACGCGCTTTCTGTTTGGCCTTCCGTACTTTAATTTGACTATTAGGCGAGGCAGCCTTGGGGCGGTCAAGGTTGATTTGACAGTAGAAGACTGAGGTTGTGAAACGGTTTTGGAAGCTATGTGGGAGCCGGATCGATGAGCATCCGGCCCTGCTGACACACTCTTGTCGAGCCCCAAGCCGGATGGCTTGCCGGGAGCTTTCAGAGAGCCGGGAGCGGATGCCAACTCCTTTTGTGCTTTCGACTTGACTGTGTCACTATTTATAATCGATTCTGCTTGCGAGTCTGACGCCAGAGCCTCAGCACCGAGCTTTGCCAATTCCCGTTCAAGATCTGGGGGGAGAGTGGGGGATAGGAGTCGGGGTAATCGTGGGGTGCTCGATGCAGGGGGAAGAGTTGGTGATAGCAGTTCTGGAAGTCCATAGATATCTGAGCGGTCTGATTTGGAATATGTTATCGTCGTAGGTTCGGGGGAAAGTTTCCGTCTCTTTGCGGTAGCGGCGTCCTTGCCTTGGGAAGCGTGACGGCCACTGTCACGCTCGAATGGGCGCTTTCGATCGATTTGCTCTGAATCCGATTGAGCGGATTGGTTGGGTGAGAGATTCTTCTTTGGCAGTTTTTGGTAGTTATCGCGGGTAGGAAGAGGCTTAGAGGTGTGACTGTCGTAGGGAACATGTAGAGTTGAGCTGCACTTGTGGCTGGATATCTCCTGGCTCAAGGGAGAATTTGATGTGCCGCTTTTTCTCTTATTTTTATAGTCATGTAGGCTGATTTTCTTTTTGATCGAACCATTAGACGGTGTGCTTGTGGCACTCTGCGGCCGCGACCCCGGATCTGCCATGACGCTTCCTGTACCGTCGGACCAATCACCCACTGCTACCAGCAAGGAATCGCTTTCGTCGTGCGCCAAAAATGTCATGTACTGAAGTTGATATTCCTCTGGAGTGAATGGGCCGTCATCGCTCACTGCCCAATTGTTGACAAAGCGGTGTCCGAGTCGAAAAGGCACCTCGGTGGGAACGGTGAGGAGAAAAGGGTAAACGGGAAGGACCTCGTCACGGAGGTGCTTCAATCGCTGATCAATCGAGTCGCGTTCAGAATGGCCTGGTCGTCCACTGGCAGATGTTGAGGGTCTTGTAGTAGTATCAGTAGAGCGAGGCGACATTGCCGTCCGTTTTGGTGACCGATAACCACCGCAGTGTAAACTGTGACGCTAGAGCTGAAGACAACCAGATCCCGCCCTCTTTCTACTCTATCGGCAAGTAACGTCGGGTTGAGTTCGAGGGCCTCAGTATATTTGTGTCGAGCGGTCGAGGCCGCGTTATCGCAGGGAAATGGTCTGATGAAATGAAGTCGGGTAGATATTTAAACCGCGTATATAATTCACATTTTCCCCTCCCCCCATTCAAGTCGCGTGGTGAATTGTACCGCTGTCGAGAGCGTGATATCGGCAAACCTTGAACTGAGCTGGAACTCGAATATCATCGCAGCGTGGAGAAAGATACCCGCTTTCGGAGCCTGTAGCCAGCGCGCTGGGGACCGCAGCACTTTGACAACTGAATATCAAGTGCAATATATACAGCGAGCGAAATAATCAGAAGGGCGGGTATCGCAAATTCGAATCCGTGTGGCCCGCGCAGGGTACTAGCCGCGATAATTTGCCAGCGAATGGTGGATGAGAAGCTATTGCGGAACGCTTGAGGCCATTGGGGGATTGCAGCCTCCTCGGGCTCGGTACGAAAGTGGATATATCCCCGCAAGAGGAGAGAGTGAAGGAAAGAATGAGGGGAACAAAGGCAGATACCCCCAAGGGCGCGGTTAGGAAGTGAAGTCGCAGAGTGACAGCGGGAGGAGCGAAGAGGAACAACTGAGCAGCGTGGACGCTAGACTATTCACTGTTCGGCGTGAAGCGGTGACGCTTGGCGACGCCTTCCTTACGTGGGAGACGCCATAACTATTGTTCAACCCCGAGTAGTCAACTCCAACAGCCCAATGATGGACTCTTGTGCTACCATATTGTTTCGATGCTGGAACATCGGTCTCAAAGTCATTTTGTTCTAAGTGATCCGCCTGTTTTACCAGTTCAATGCATGCTTACATGGGGCTTGGTGTATGTATTGTTGACCCGTTTCGTCTATATACAGTCACTAAAGTCACACTCTCTTGATTTGGCCGCCCGTTCAAATCAGGAAATTCAACTACTTAAATGTTGTACAGGTAGCATATGGTGTTCTTACTGTAGTGCCTATTCTTGGATACAATGATTTGAAGTAAGGACAGATACAGAGTCGTACACAGCTCCCCGTGCTATGACCGGTCATCGGCCGCGATCTTATCATTCCAGAAGGCTCTAAAATGCGTCTGCCCCCCAATCCGGGCAATTTCGTCTACCTCCTCGGGTGTTAGGTGGAATTTCAGAGCACCTAGGTATGTTTGAAGGCGGGACTCTTTGCCGCTTGTTGTGATGCAGACTGTCCCACAATCGATTGACCATCGCAAGAGGACTTCACCCTCACCGACGCCGTACTTTTCAGCCAGCTTCGACAGAAGGGGGCCTAGCGGACCACCCTTAGCACGAATGGCCGGTGTGAGGGGCCCGTAGCTGGCAGTTGTTATGCCCTGTTTCTTGTGGAATGGTACAAGGGAACCATGCTGCAGATATGGGTGGTATTCAATTTGGTTGATTGCCGGCGGTATTTTGGCCGTCGCCAAGATAGTTTCAAGGTGATGCTGCAAGAAATTGGACACCCCAATTGCCCGGGCCTTCCCTGCTTCCTTCACCTTTTCCATGGCCGCCCATGCGTTTTGGAGATCAGTTGGCGATTTTGCGAAGAAAGGCGAGTGAATCAAGTACCTCACCTCCTGTTAGTAAGTAAAATTAACATATGAGGTAGCTACGTACAGATCAACATAGTCCAACTGGAGCTTATCCAGGCTTGCGTTGATCGCCTGGGAGATATCCGCGATGTTGTTTTGTACCTTGGTGGTCACAAAGAGCTTCTCTCGCGGGATACCACTCTCTTTGATCGCAGTACCAAGCTCCGGCTCAGTGCCGTAGACTTCTGCGCCATCTAAGTGATGATACCCTAGGTTGATCGCGGATTTTATGGATTCGACCAGTTCACGGTTGACATCGTTATCACCCTTCCTTTTGAACCAAGCGGTGCCTGTTCCATAACCAACCTATTCCAGGTCAACGGCTAGGTCTATGGTATGAAAGGCAGACTTACGACAGGGATGGGGGTCCCGTCCTTGAGATGGGTTGATGGAATGGTTGTCATGATCGCGGAATTAGTCAAGAGTGAACTAGACGCTTCAGATCTGCCCAGTTCTTAGGTGGAGGTGCCACGCCCTTTATGTATATTCGAGTTTGGGTCCGGGTCGGATCACGGAGTACTGTGCGAGAATGAGCTCAATAGGATTGGGGTAGCTCGCCGTTGCTCCTCCGCACCCAATGCATACATCTCGGCTGTTACGGCCGCACTTGTTGATCGCCATCCTTCCCGAGATAGCGACATCGGTGGCGACATACGAACAACCTGCACGGCTGGTCATGGATTATCACAGCGAGGGTGTGCAATCCATGATCGAAGCAGATGCTCCAGATCGTGCGGGGCACATCATCATGGCCCACCAAACCTACAGTAACTCGGCTCCTAGGGACCATTTCTCTGAAGATTAAGGTCCTGATTACCAAGCTTTGAGCTCCATAATTACCTAGAACATCACCTCTGAATAATCTATCAATGGTTCCCATCGCTCGAGCAAGGGACATCGACCCAATGACACTCTTCTTCGAACTGACCGGAATATGATGTCACTTGGCTTTCGCCTTGTCCCGAATATCGGCGGCGGCAGCATCTCGACCCAAGCGCATTATTCAACCAAGCGGAGGCAACTAACTAGATAGATCCTGTATCTGTAATCAGCAGCATTTCTCACTCCCTCACACTCTTTACTATATACAAAAAATAGCTGTTATATGTCTTTTCGCACCGCATTCTCCCAGACACAAGCTCTCCGAAGCCGTCTCGCAAAAATGGCTTCACAACTTTCTTCCAGCTCAGACACTGCTGCTGGCCTATCACTCTCGGATCTCCCTAAGTCAAATGTATTTACATCAAAACTCCCGCCGGATCCAGGCTTCCCCACGCCGGAAGCGTCCCATAGCGCACAGAGGGAACAGCTGTATCCCCGCATGGTGAAAAAGGCCTTTTTCACCTTCGTCCGTCCCGAGACAACCGAATATCCGGAGCTTCTTGGTGTTAGCCCAAAGGCAATGAAGGACCTCGGGCTAAAGCCTGGCGAGGAGGAGACGGATCAGTTGAAGGCTGTAGTTTCGGGCAATGAGTTTTTCTGGAATGAGGGAGACCGGGGGATATATCCTTGGGCGCAGTGCTATGGAGGTAAGTTTTTGCGTTGTTTTGTCTTATTTTGATCGCGCGGTCGCTAATCTGTTTAGGTTGGCAATTGTACGTCGCATTGAGTTTTCATTGGCGGTTGCGACAATATTGACGAGGCACAGTGGTTCATGGGCAGGACAGCTCGGAGATGGAGTGAGTGTCAATTGCTACGCTACATCTAACTTCGGAAACTAAACAATATCAGCGGGCAATCAGCCTCTTCGAGAGCACCAACCCAAAAACGAATGTTCGATACGAGGTACAGATCAAGGGTGCCGGACGGACACCTTATTCCCGGTTCGCAGATGGAAAGGCTGTCCTGCGGTCTAGTATCCGCGAATACATCGTTTCCGAAGGTACCATGGCAGCCAGATTTTGAGGAGTACTATACTGACCGAGGACTTTTAGCCCTTTCTGCATTGGACATCCCTACCACTAGAGCACTATCACTCACCCTAGCGCCGAAAGCAAGAGTTTTACGAGAGCGCATTGAGCCAGGCGCCATTGTCTGTCGTTTCGCGGAATCCTGGATTCGGATTGGGACCTTCGATCTCCCACACTCCCGTGGCGAAAGGGATATGGTGAGGAAACTAGCGACCTATGTCGCGGAAGATGTATTCAAAGGGTGGGAATCTCTACCAGGTGCGGTATCACTCGGTAAGGATCAAGCAGCCGATGCAGTTGAAAGCCCTACTCGAGGTATCCCGTGGAGCGAGATACAGGTTGAAGAGAACCGATTCGCAAGACTGTACCGGGAAATCGCCCGACGCAACGCAAAGACTGTCGCCGCTTGGCAGGCATATGGCTTCATGAACGGCGTGCTCAATACTGACAACACATCCATATATGGCCTTTCACTCGATTATGGCCCATTCGCTTTCATGGATAATTTTGACCCGCAGTACACACCCAACCATGACGACCACATGCTGAGGTATTCCTACAAGAACCAGCCGTCTGTTATCTGGTGGAACCTGGTGAGACTCGGCGAATGCCTAGGCGAACTTATCGGCGCGGGCAGCCAAGTTGACGATGAGACGTTTGTGAATGGAGGCGTGACAGAAGACGCCGCACCGGCCCTCATCAAGCGCGCAGAAGCCATCATCGAGCGCACAGGTGAAGAGTACAAGGCCGTCTTCCTCAACGAGTACAAACGCCTTATGACCAAGAGACTCGGTCTCCAGACTCAAAAAGAGTCCGATTTCCAAGACCTCTATTCCGAACTCCTTGATACCCTTGAAGCACTAGAGCTCGACTTTAACCATTTCTTTAGACGGCTCTCGGGCACTTCCGTCGCTGATTTAGACTCGGAATCAGGCCGAAAGGAGACCGCTGCGATATTTTTCCACGCCGAAGGCCCCGGCGGCGTAGGATACACAGAGGACTCAGCTAGAGAGCGCATCGCCAAGTGGCTCGAGAAGTGGCGTCGGCGTGTTGTGGAGGACTGGGATACCGAGAACGACCTGGATTCAGACGTCAAAAGACAGAATGCTATGAAGGAGGTCAATCCAAAGGTAAACTTCTCTCTTCTCCTATATAGTTATTGACGCTCACTCTGCCTACTAGTTCCTCCCTCGCGGCTGGATTCTCGATGAGATTATTGATCGTGTAGAACGTCGCGGAGATCGTGAGATTCTGGGCAGAGTCATGAATATGGCGCTTAACCCATTCAATGAGGAATGGGGACCGAATAGAGAAGAGGAAGAGCGGTTCTGCGGTGATGTTCCAAGGTTCCAGAGAGCAATGATGTGTAGCTGCAGCTCTTGATGCCGAGTTATCCTCCTGTGTGTATATATCGCCTATAGAATTAGTTGAACATCGTCCGGGTTGAGAGCACATGATCCTCGAAGTCAATGCAGGATTAGAGAGTACATGCCCGTTCGACGCATTAAGATATCATATGCGTCCATCTCAATGGACAAGAAGAAAAGCATTAAGAGAAGTGTAAGTCAATATTGATTTTTCTTCTCCTTCGAAAACTAGACGCCACGCACACAACACATCGTTTTTTTTATCCCCACTGTCCCTTGTTCCTTTTCATTATTTTTTGATCCCCCAGTCTTCCGCAATACACAAGAGCATCCATCCCATTGATCCATCCATCCGCAACCGAGAGACCATTATCACCAGTCTCAAAAATCAATTCGCCTTGCCTATATAATCTGAAGGGAATTCAAGGCAAGAAAGTCGTAGGCGTGACTCAATAGTACAGGGATATCTTTTGGATAGATATCTTGGTAAACCGAAGGGGTTTAAGTCATTTCAAAACCAGGTTCATGAAGCCAAGAGGTATGTATGACTTGGCCGACTGGTTTGAACAAACGGAAAGCAAATCGTCATGAAGAGCACGGACTGGATAAAGTGTCCCAGTACCCCGGTTCAATGCACAAAATGGAGCGTAATGAAGACGAATGAGCCAACCATATGTCAACTAGTTGTTGGGGCAGGCGCTCTGGATGTGGCCGGGTTGCTTGCAGTTGTAGCAAACCCGCTCACCCTTGGCCTCTGTGGGGCAGTCGCGAGAAACGTGGCCGACTTCGCCGCCTGGATCCTGTGTTAGTATGCGAAGACACGAGACTTGCACGACTTACAGTTGTAGCACTTTTGACCGTGAGTGCAATCGCGAGCCATGTGGCCGAAGCCACCGCAGGAGTAGCAAGTCTGCTGGCGGCCGCCGAAGCCACCACCACCACCACCACCGAAACCACCTCCGTAGCTGCCGCCCTGAGGGCAGTTCCTAGCAATATGACCGACGCGGCCACACTTGTAGCACTCTTGGCCGCCAGCTGGGCGGTCGTTTTCACCGGCTTGAGGGCATTCGCGAGAGATGTGACCGACACCGCCGCAACGGTAGCAAGACTTCTCCTTGGGAGCTACAGTGCATTCACGGCCTAAAGTGACACAGGAGATTAGTTTTCTGTAGGAAGCGTAACGAGGGGTCAGCTTGGAGTGACTTACTGACGTGACCCTGTCCTGTAATTATGAGAAAGACCAAGTTAGATTAGAACGATACCATGGCAGGGATGAAAGAGACAGTTCTCAGGGGACGCATAGCGCATACCACCACAGTTGTAGCTATGGTGCAGTGTTAGCAGGCGTAGCTTGGAGGATTGAGTGGAGCAACATACCAAGTAGGGGTTCCCTTCTTGGGGCAGTCGCGAGCCTATATGACATTGTAAGAATCCATGCGCCTGCGATAATCCCAGATGGGAGAAGTTCGGATTTACCTGATGTGTAGCTTCGCCGCCTATTTTTCAAGAAATTGTTAGTAGGGATTTTTTTTCGCCAGCGGGGCGAGGCAGGACGAATTGCCCTACAACACACAGATTGGCATCGAGATAGAATCGGAGCAGTTTATCAGAGACAAGAATAAGCCAAGAAAATAAAAATCTCTTTGCTCTCTTTCTTTTATCTCTTGATAGCTCGAATTTAACACGAAGTGTGCAACACATGCAAGGTAACAGATCTGCTGCCAATGGTATCTCGCCGGACAAAGATCTCAAAACTCACAGTTGAAGCATCCACGACCTCCAGCTTGGAAACTCATTTTGACAGGAAGAGGTGAGTTGAAATCGAAGAGAGGGTTGTTGTTCTGGTGGAATTGATTTTTTGCTGGAGGGGCGAAAATTTAAGCAGAAATTTAGTGCTTTGCGGGAACTGGAAGAATTGATTGCAGATAAACGGAGATCCGCTCTTCAGTGCGGGGGGTGAAGAGAAAGAGCCTTAAGCCGCTCGTTCCTGACTTCCAAGCTCTTCATGAGTCCTCGTTTGCAGCTTGCTGGCATTCTGTGAATTGCCCAGAGTTTTTTTTTCCCCTCCTAGAATTCTATTGCCCTGCATCCTTCCTTCCTTTTTTTTTCTTCATATTAAGCCCATTAGCATGGCACGGAGCTCGGAAGCTGAATCGGTCGTTTGCCTCCTGACCCTAACAGCCAACTTACTGTTTGGTCTCGGATAACTGCCAATGTCTCGGTGCAACTTTTGAGACACCGTGGCAGAAATCTGGGGTGTTTTGTGTGAGTATTGGATGCCATTGCCATGACTCCGATGCGATGAGCATCGCATCTAACTCACTCTCCTGGTCACTCGTCTCCTCAATACGACAAGCGACGCTTTCTTCAAATTGAGATTGGTTACAATGAACCTAAACTGTATTGCGCCGAAAAGGACCTCAATTTGTAGTGTGCGTTGTGGATTACAGACCAGCTGTTTGGGTCTGTGGCAGCACAGAGCGCTTGTCTAGCTTGCTCGACAAGCGCTCTGAAGACCATGCGTAAAGACCCGACAAGCGATTTGAGAGAAAAGATAAGCTGAAGTTTTGTTGAGGGCGAAGGATGATCCTAATATCCACCCTCCAAGGTCCCCCTGGATCTGATGCCATCTACTAGTACCTTGGTAGTCATCCTCTTAGCACAGACTAAGTAAAGCCTTTGTGAACCGAACAAGAACTATTTTGTTATTATGTTGGTATCTACAGAACTCCATTCAAATCATACCCTCCCCACAAGACCCAGTCTTTCATGCCTCCGGTTTATGTGAAATCATAGAATTCGAGAAGCTGTGCTCCGTGGTCCCTCCCTCGAAGTAGGAGCAATCGCTCGTCATCGAATCCAACACAACCTCGCGCCTGAGCTAGGCTAATCGGCGCATCCACGAAAGGCGATCGAGCTCGAGTTTCGGACAGTAGGCCAGAGCGCCTACCTTCTGATGAATCGTTCTGCCTATCAGTCTCTACCTTGACGCTGGTTTCGCCTGGGGAAGTTCTCTGGGTCCCAAACGACGATATCAAAGTTTCGAGCTCCCAGATTCGAACTTCATCTCCGTGTGAGCTAACAGAAACAGCCTTTCCCCGGTCGCTAACCTGTACAGCTGAAACAGATGACGTATGGCCCCAGAGCCTTCGTCCTCCCTTGACAAATAAATGGTCCAAGTTCGAAACGACAAGGTACACGGTCAAAGTGTTATCCGAGTGCGATGTCAAAAGGTAAGGATGAGAATATGAAATGGATGTTGGCGGATCTTGATGTAGTATTGTAGATTTCAACGGCGTTGCATACGAATGGGTATTCGACCGCGAGGGCGCCGAAGAATATCCATTCTTTGACCCCAAGAGATGGAATTTCACAACGCCATATTGAGTATCCACCGTGGTCGTGAGCCGGGAGCTTAGTTGCTGGCCAGTTCTATCAAAGTGCAATTCTTGAATTCCCAAGGACCAGCCACAATTAAGGTGATAAAAGCTGTAGACAACAGATGCAATGATGTCTGACCCTGCAAAGCGTACAGAAAGCGACATGGGTGATAGCATATTGTCTGCCTTCAAAGACGCAATAAGGTGCAATGCATCATTTAATCGGCTGAGGTCATCAATTGTAAGCGGTAAGCGATATAACGATAGCACCATGAGCTCCGAGACAACCATGAGGTATGGATACGACGAGGCTATCGCAGTTATGGCGCCTTGAACGGATTTACTAGTGAAGCGCATGTCCAGCCGTAATCTCGTCGTATCCATCTTGAAAACCATGAGTCTGCCATCGTCAAACCCCACCACGACTTCGATAGAATTCGTCTCAAGGCCACAAGTTGCGGTCAGTGCGGTTGGTAAAGATGAGGGATCAAAATCCGAGAAACAAAGCCCAGCTTTGCAGACTACCGGCTCTTCAGCTGACCAAGCTCTAAGGCCTTCCTGCGAGTCTGCCGTGAACACAAAACCAGCACAAAGTGTAGCTAACATCGGCGGCCTACGAGGTTGGGGAATCTCGACTCGAGTCACCCGGCAGATGCCTTTCGACCAGTTGTGCCTGAGATGATATTGCCGCTTCCAATTTGTAATCCGTTCACTGTGATCCAGATGGCCATGGTCCAGCCATGTCGATACCCGAGGGGAATATTCGGTTTTTGATGGTGGGAAGGAAGTCCGTCGAGCAATCGCTAATCGACGAGCGCGGGGTCGTACCCATTTTGAGAAATATTGGCGCTTCCAGAGCTCTGAGTCCCCGGCAAGAGCGTGAAAACGACGAGACAGTCTAACTTCGGCATCAGCCAGATCCTGCCGTAAAGGCTTGGAAAAGAAGGCCCCTACCGTTGGCAGGTAATCAAGGATGGTATCGGGAGAAAGGAGAGGATATGAAGCAGGACCTCGTTGCTTAAGGAGGAAAGACGGTCGGGTGCGGTTCTAGCTTCGATCGTGCGCGGTCGTTTTGTCGGACCACTCTTCGATGACTCATCATCATTGCGCCTTTTTGGCATCTTGTAGCATCCATCGCAAATGTAGTCAAGAACTTAGAAGCCATCATTGCCATAGGGGAGATGGAGTGCTTATATAAGTGCGATAACCAGGCCGAGGCCGCAGGTGAGAGATCCTCCCGGAAATTTTGGTCCAGTGGGACGTCATTGGCTAGATCCACATGAACGCGTCTCTCTATACACAACGCGAGGTCAAATCTCACGATTCTTCAATCTCTTTGTTCTTCGATAGTCCGTATGGATGCTCTAAAGCAACTTCATAAATCCATTGCTGGCACTTTCGAGGAATGCTTCGATACTACTTACAAAAAGCTCAATGCAGAGCTCGCCGCGTACAACGCACGCGCCAATGATGCTGAAGCGAGAGCCCAAGCCGCAAATGAAGCTCTCCGGGAGTTAGTGTCCGAAACGGGGGAATTAAGGCATGAGGTAAACCTGCTACGAGCAAAGACATACCCAAATGAGAATGATTGGACAGACGATCGATCTACCACGGAATCGCTTGAACTTGACGAGATATTCGAACCAAGCCGCGTTCTCGGCGATATCAACGCTTGCAATCTCAGCGCTGAGAGGTTTAAAACAATCAGCGAGCGATATTTGGAGTTGCATGGACAAGCCGGGATGTTCCTAGAGGCCTCGGTGGCTCTCAGGCGCCAGGTCAAAAGTCACAAAAAGAAGCTGGAGCGCCTGCAAAGCTTTTTTCATCGCCAAGAGTTTACTTTCACCTTGAACGAACAAGTCGTCAAGTTTCGCCGTGTCGAACAAAGGTCAACGCAGACGACCATTTCGCCTCGGGTAACCGAGCGTAGGGCAGATGCAGAGATCCCAACTCAGCCGCTGGCCGCTCCTAAATCCAAGGAGCGCAGCAGTACCGGGGCTGAACAGGAAGATGCAGGGGAGAGGCAGATGTCGGTCGGGT
The DNA here is from genome assembly GCA_023627405.1 of Penicillium sp. S1316. NCBI lineage: Eukaryota > Fungi > Ascomycota > Eurotiomycetes > Eurotiales > Aspergillaceae > Penicillium > Penicillium sp. S1316. The sequence continues at coordinate 39,608 of JAMAHF010000132.1, forward strand.
GCTCGGGGCAAGATCCTATACCGTCAGACGCTTCGACGGTTGAATTACCCCCAGCCCGTCTTGCGGCTCCCAGTACTCAATGGTCTGGAACATTGAAGCGGAGACATCCAGGAGACCAACCAGCTCTTAAGCATAGTTCGTCCTCTGAAAGCGCCAACAAAGACGGCAGAGGCCACCCTATTATAGTCAAAAGCGAGACCATGTCCTCCAGCCCCATCATGACTTATTCTTCACATCCTGGACCGCCAGGGACACAAGACTTGGACAATATCGGCGATACGGTTGTAACTCCAACAAAGAGGGTCCGATATCGTAAAGATCCAAACTTCCGATCATACCTTGATGGCTCTCAAACTACCAAGGAATCATCGTCGGCAACGCGCATCGCGCGCCAGACTCGAATGGATGAGCGAGTCATGTCTGGTGTCCTTCAACCAGTTGACAGTAATTTACGAGACCCGAGCAGTCTTTATCAGACAGCAAACAAGGGTCGAAAGAGGGAAGCCGGCAGCGCAACAAGGATATCTGCGGTAACGGAAGACGGCGATGAAAATCATCCCCCAGCCCAAGCCAAGAAAGCGGGAACTGGAGCACCAGACAACAACCCGTACGTCTGGCGCTCTTCAACTGGGCATCGGTTAATCAACCTACTTGAACAACCGTCACCATCAAGCATATCCCTGCAGCCCAAGCCGGCTATCGGTAAATCTACTCGAAAACGCACACGCTCCCCTGAGAAAGGTAGCTCGGCAGCTTGCCGTAGCGAATCATATATTACATCTACAAGTACTCCAGTCACCTCGGAGTCCTTTCGAGGCAGTCCAAAGCCCCGTGTGCGTCAACGTCTGTCGGAAAGTGCGAGTGAAATGGGGATAACACCCGAGGATGAGCCCTACCGAGCCCGACCACTCCGTCGACTTGCTCTCGACCATTTTAGAATAAATTCAGATCACAACCAGGGTCTGGACTTTGCGTATGACGAAGTTCTTCGGAAAAGGGACGAGCGCAAATGCGTCAGTGGCTGCACCCGTCCAGGTTGTTGTGGGGATAAATTTCTTGCCATGGCGCGGTTTGGCATTTCCACAGCCGTGCCTGGTAGAGAAATCAGCGATCAAAAGATTCTAGAAGATTTCTTAGGGGGTAGTGGACACTCTATCAGCGATCTCAGCTCTGAGGAACGCCGAACCTTTCTGGAACAAGCAAAGGCAAAGCAGCTTTCAGATCGTTTTGGGCGACACCGGCACCAACATCACCGGTCAGGCACGCCTCCTGGTTTTTGGCGCACTGATATGCCTGGTACGCAGGAATTGGAAGAGGACCGCGAGCAGGCGCTTAGATTGGAGAGGGAGAAGGTGGAGGAGCGGTACAGAGAAGCCATGCGTCCAGGCGGTCGATGGATGTTCGCGGACGAGTGAGCTACATACCGATCTGTTACGCTTTGAGTTTGTTATAAACATTATCTTCTTGGTTGTTATAGCACGGCGTCATACATTGGGCGAATACCAAATTAAGACTACACTTGCTCCATAGTATGGTCGGCTCCGATGCCTGGGATCTCGTCCAGAGTGCAGGGATGTTCGCTTCAGGTAGTGTTTCGGGTCATAGCAAGCCCGGCTTGGCCTCGGTAAGCGGGATGGTCGTACAAATTCTCTCGGAGATATAACCATCTTCTGGTTATAATCTGGGCGACAAGACATGAACTTTCAGAGACTCGGAGAAGTCGGGGAACGGGGGACCCCAGACCTCGGCATCACTCCTTGGCAGACGTGGGACACGTGCTGTCACTCCCATCTCTGGATCACGTCTGCTACTCCGTACAACCTCCTGGATCATCTCCTCGCACGCTGCCTATCCGATATTACGCGCCTCAGTATCAACATTCTCTACTTATTCTATCCCCTGGGATTTATTAATGTATCTCTGTATCTTCCGGTATGGAAGCTGCTCAAAAACCTAGAATCCCGATTCCGGCTGTCCTCTTCCACCCATCAAAATGGCTACCACTCTACGAGGATTTTGTCACGAAAAATGCGAGCTCAATAGGCCAAGTTGAATCTGCGCTGAGATCGCTCACGTACATAATTCCAGGTGCGCCGTTTCCTAGATGCCGACGCACAGTTACAGGCCCTCTAACGTTTATCTCTAACTAGGCCGGTATCGCGACTCTGAAATACCTTCAGAATGTGGTATGTCAACGTGTCCAAGCCCGTGTACAGCGCTTCTAAAATACAATTACAGTACATTCGGGAGTACAGCTGCTTTCCTTATATCACGATTCCCTCATCTCTAAAGTCATCTCGAGTCTACCGCCAACCATCCGTCGACCACCACCCAATCCTCACACCCGGTACACCAAGTATTGGACCTCACAGTCTCCTCTGTATCAGAAAGTTGCACTCACTCTTCAAACCGTTCAATACACAGAATTATTATGGGAGATGATCGCACGGCGCCGCGGCGAAAAGGTCCGCTGGCGCGTTGTCGTCTTTATCGAGATTGTGAAGGCGATTTGTCGCCTATTCCTGCTGCGACTGACAAACTCCCGGCCGTTGGTCAGCCCTCCACTACCTGAACGTGAAGTAGACCCTAGGTCGCTGGAAGAGGAGAGCAGCGATTGGAATGGAATGCAAACTCCAGTTAGCCAGGGGTCATCCGATCTCAGCTGGACGATGCCTCGCACAGGGCTCTCGCTTCCCTCTTTACCGGATGCGAACGACGTTTCAAACTATCTTATTTCCAAGGTTCTTACGGCCGATGACATCAAACCGCCCAAGGCTCTTCTACACAGGGTCACCGGTCAAGGTCAGTTGGCAGAAGTATTACATATTCTACGGCCAGTTGTATATGCGCTCGCGCTACAAAGGTGGAGTGGCGACAAGCGAAGCTGGAGACCTTGGTTGATTGGCTTTGGCATGGAGTACGGTTGCCGACAGCTGTCCAAGGCCGACTTCCGGGAGAGGGTCGCTGGCGGCCTCCGCGGACTGACCGGGCTTGAGCGCGAAGAACTGAAGAAGCGGGGGTGGTCAATGGGATGGTGGCTGATGCGATCAGCTTTCTATGAAAACATTACCAAGTGCGTTCTGCCCTCTCCGCGACTCGTTGGCGGCATATTCTAACTCCCACAGGTCTTCATTGACGAGTCTAACAGGGAAGATGAAGGGCAAGCCACTTCTTGACCTCGTCGGCAGCATCATCGAAGATTACGAATATCTATGGGATAACTACTACTTCTCCACAGCCACACTCTAATCAGCGCCCTTGATCTGAAGGTGGATTACTGTCTTATTATATAACTTAACAGATACCCGACATTTAATGGCTTATTTGCCTTGTTTTGTTTGGACATTGCATGTTTGATAGCTGGGAATTAGGAGACGACGGGTATCATAGCATCATAAATATACCGAATTAGATTCTAAAGGACCTCTGCGGTCTTCCTCCCAAACCACTCCCGGAGTTCCTGGTCACCTTCCTTGGACGCAGCGCCCGACGACAACAAGAAATCCATGAGCTGCGAGTCACCCTCTTCCATAGGCCAATCCACCCTCTCCCCAGCCTTCGCCTCCAGCATCTCCTTCGCCGTCCCCCAACTGAATCTACACTCATTCCCCCATCCAAACACCGGATGCATGTTCGATCTCAGCCAGTTCACACATTTCGAATCAGATGGATACCCACTTCCCCATCCCGCATCCCCCGCGTCCTCCTCAAGTGCCTCATAACAGACCTCTAATGCAACGTCCCTTGTAACCTTCGCAACCACACTAGCCGCACTAACGCACGGGTACAACGAATCTGCCTTCTTAGCGACGGTAATTCTTAGGGACGGAAATACCGCCTCCAACTTCTTCTGGTAACTGGCCGGGTTGCCCACGGTATCAATATAAACCTCGCGCACATTCATCTTCCTCTCCTCCACGATTCCCCTGATAAGCTCGATTGTGGCATCCATCGCCTGCGCATTGAGATTATACACACCACCAACACTCGCAGCGGGCCTCATCATCCCGGACGAGATATCCCGTGCTGAGAGCACCTTGGCCGCGAACCCGCAAACCTCATGGAGCGAAGAACCCTCTGTGATGATATGCTGCATGAGCCTCGCCCGGTTGGTAGCCGTAAGGACCTTGCTGTCATCGAAGCGGTATTTCTTCGCAAGGAGGCTTTCGTGGAGGTCGGAGGGGACGTAGAAGGCGCTGTAGACCATAGGTCCAAGCACGGGACCACGACCAGCTTCATCAATTCCCAGGACGAAGTAGTCGGTGTTTGGGTCGTAGTTTTCTGGAGGCGACGTGACGAATGGTGGCGGCGGCGAAAAATAAGCGTATGACTCGCCGGCGAGCAGCTTCGCTTTGTCGACGCTGGGTGGTAGGACTGTGTTTGGGTCGTCGGGAATATCTGCTTCTGTTTCAGGAATAGGCGTTGTTGGTGTGCGTTCTTCCATTGTAGGATTGAGGTCCGTTTCTTGAAATATTATCTAAGTGAGTCGGTGGTGACTTAGCTTCCAGCCCGTAGGTCGTAAAAGTTGCTTGGGATGCTGAGACGCGTCTTACAACGGGAGCGCGTCGCTGCCACTCTTACCTGATCAGGAAGGAGCAACCTGGTATACGGTCGGGTTCCAAGGTTCCCACCAAAGCAAAATTGAACCATAAGCGTAGCCGGTGATTACTAAGCGCCGGGAAATTGATGTATGACGCCTCGTTTAAGCGAATATAGAAGCACAGGGCACGCAAATACAGAGCCACGAAGCACAGGTGCTCAAAGGACAAAAAAAGAAAAGCGCAGAACAATGGTACCATTCTTTAGTATTTATAACACGTTTGGTAGGCTTCTTGGTCGAACTTTAGGTCTCTTGACTCGAAGGTGAAGGTAGGTATATTCTTGCTTTGGAAGTAAATATATTGGTCAAAGGGCAAAGAACAGCAGCCAAGGTGGTGCTTAGAATGCTACAACGTGGGTCAAAAGTTTGTGCACACTTCCCGCGACCGTGGAACTTCTAAACTTCGACAACAACCTTAACCACTAATAACTCCACCAAAATAAGAGCTTTTGGCACCAAAATTAGTAGAAATTAAAGGCCTGGAGGTGAACTTTTAAAGGAAACTCGCGCAGCTATTATATACACCCTAGCCACTAGCAAATTGCTAATAAAAATCACGACTAAGTTTTGCGTTTCCAGGCGCGTGGTGTATAATACTAAAAACCGCTAGATTACTAGTAAAATACTTAAAACTAGGCCTAGAATAGGAAGGCTATTAAAGGTTAGCCAATTAACTGCAAGATATATATACTAGATAGTATATAGATTTCTAATATTAAGCTAGAGGGCCCTTGTAGAGTTGTTTAACCCAGCCCAGAAACCCCGCCCCAACCCGCCCCAACCCGGCCTGGGTTGGGGTGGGTTGCTGGTCTAGAAAACCCAGTGGGTTCTGGGTCCTCATTAGGTAACCCATGGGGTATAGAGTAACCCATTAGGTTGCCAAGAAATAAATTACTAGATAATATAGTAATCTAATTACATACCTATACTAATTACTAATAAATTAATGTATTTAATATAGTATTTTAATTAATAAAATAGATTATTGCCTAATTAAGCTAGTTGGGTTATTTAGGTTATTTGGGATAGGTTTTTAGATTTTTATAAAATCCATGGGCGGGTTATTAATATAGTAACCTAACCTAAAACCCGCCTGGGTAGGTTACTAAAGGTTAAAAACCCGCCCTAACCTGCCCTATAATAACTCTAGGCCTTTACTGCTAGTATACCTAATTCTCTTTTTATTTTAATAATTAAGCAGGTTCTAAAGTAATACTATATTAGAAAGTAAAAGTTAAAGAAAAGAATACCTTTATTAAAAAAATTAGTAAAGAACTAGTATAAATTTATAAAGTTATAGTAAAAATATAAGCTTTAGAAGCGCTAGATATTCTCTAATAAATATAGTATCTAATAAGCCTCTATTATAAAAGGGCCTTAACCTTTTAAGTACTTTTCCTAACCTTAGGTTGCGTTTAATCTAAACCCTAATAATTTAAATTAACTTACCTGGGGCCTGCGCAAGGCTTGATTACTTAATATTTAACTTATAGGTAAGGTAAGTTATAGTTAGGTTAGGTAAAGGTAGAATAAAGTAAGGCTAGTCTTTTCTATATATAGAAAAGCCTATAAAGTTAAGTATAGATAAAGTATATTACAAGGTAGTAGCAAAGGTAACTCTCTAAATAATAGTAGTATTAATTATAAAGAACAAAGTAAGACTAGATATAGTGGGTAATAAGTGTTCTTATATATCCTCCATGTTTAACTAGAGTTGTTTAACCCACCCTAGAAACCCCGCCCTAACCTGCCCTAACCTAGCCTGGGTTGGGGTAGGTTGCTAGTCTAGAAAACCCAGTGGGTTCTGGGTCTTAATTAGGCAACCCATGGGGTATGGGGTAACCTATTGGGTTGCCAAGAAATAAATTACCAGATATCTTGGTAATCCTATTACATACCTATATTAATTGCTAATAAATCAC
>JAMAHF010000133.1:0-43301 GCA_023627405.1 Penicillium sp. S1316
TTTATAATTTTGACGCGCTTTTGGTGGCATGGTTGCTGGTTGAATTAGGTGAGTATTTCAATCACGGCCAAAACGCGGGGAGGTGCGTCACTCGCTTGCGTGCGTCACTCGCTTACCGATTACGTTACAGATTACTGGATGAGTCAGCGCCAGGGTATTTGGAGGCGGACGTCCTCGGATGCGAATAACTCGATAACGTCTTCATCAGGATGGACTTGCAGTTCATTGAGGAGAGCCCCAGCGGGATCGGCGAATCCAATAGGCGCGTTATCCGTTCCCATATTATGCGAGGCAAGAACAAGGGCAGGCCGCGTCGATCTACCAAGAAGCCGAAGCGTATTGAGGTCAAGGAACCTCTAACCGCTCCAAGCTTTGCATCTAAGATACCACGGCCGGTTTTGTGGGGCGATCTATGCCTTACCTCGTTTCCCAAAGAGCTGGACTTAGAGTCGATGAACCTCATGCATCGGTGTATGCTATCTCTGCGCTGCAGCTGTTAATCCACTGACGCCGGAGTGTGGCAGGGTTCTTCGATATTAGTGACGCCTTGTTCCCACCGCAATTCTGTAACAAGTTTGATATCATTCAGTCGATTTGGGTCAATTGTATTCTAGCCGATGAAGCATGTGAGTTCCCTCCACCCCGTGACTACCTTCCTTACACGGCATTGCTGATCGCAAAGCCAGATTTCCATTCCACTCTGGCAATATCGGCCTCTTACGTTGACTTTATTCGGCGGAAAGCTTTCCTGTCGCCGAGAACTCTTCATCACATCTCACAAGCTTATTCCCTGGTCAACGCCAAAATATCTGGGCCCTCCCGCGTCTCCGATAGTGCCATTGCCGCTGTCGTCAGCCTCGCGATCTACCAACAGGTACATCAACAGCCTAGAATAGGGCTAGTACACCTGCACGGACTTTATCGCATGATCTCGATGCGGGGTGGTATTTCCCTACTGATGCAGGAGAACCGTGCACTAGCGTTAAAGCCGTTAAGGTAGTTGCAGCTTCACTGGCTTGTGCCTTTCCCTATGAGCGATGATAAGGGGATTGCCGGCTAACTCCTTTCAGACTGGATCTTGAGTTAGCCATACAAAATGGCACACCTACCCTGTTTCGCAGCGAGGAACTTCCCGTCCTCCCGGTTCTCTGTGTTACTAATGCCAGCACTAAGCAGCTCTCTATAGCAGCTCCTTGGCTTCCAGATACGATCATAGATCTTTTGAGCTTTTCATCACTACTCAACCAGACGGAGCGAGGACTAATACCGAAACTTGACCCCCTTGACTATACTGAGACACTTACATCACTCCTATATCGCGTCCTGGAGACTACAAACTTAGTCGAAGCGTCCCCGGTCACGGGAGACATGTATAGACATTTGGTGCAGCTTGCGATGCTCGCGTTCATGACGACTTTGCTACCCGAATACACACGTGGGGGGTACAGCTGCTCTCTGCTCGCTAATCGCATCGCAATTGCTCTCAATGGTTCGCGCACTGTGCCGCCAGTGTTGTCTGATGGCCGGTCATCTTTACTCTTATGGATCCTGATGATAAGTGCGATATCGGTGTTAAATTCCACTGACCACCCATGGTTACGGTCACTCATCACCGACACCAGTATGAGACTTGAGCTAGATGATTGGTTGGCGGCTCGAAACCAACTCGGTCAGTTCCCTTGGATATTCGCTTTGCACGACGCTCCTGCCCGCCGGCTGTGGGAGGATATGCGAGTGGGTAATAGCACGATCATGCGCAACGAGAAGTATCACACAGCTAAAGATGGATGAAATATGCTGTGATTATATTGATTGCGAAAATAACAATACATTTTCCGCCAACCCTTTTCTATTTTCCGTCGGGGAAGTGTCCTTTGCGTGCAAGCAATTCATATGGTTATCACCACATATATATATATTGGTATCCGCCCCTCGTGTGGATCCAGGATCAGCGCTAGGGCGAATCATCCATGCCTAAGAAGAGCAACAAACTTACGCATTACACGTGTAGACTATTTGAAGACATTGTTCGCCTCCAGCCTGCACAAAATAAAAATATGTTTAAAAACAAAGCATTGACTGATGGCAGGGGCGTGGTGATACCCAACGGACTTCAAAGATCGGCAGGAGTACGGATGCCAAGACGCCAGTTCCACCAATCAAGGAAAGCTATCCCCGTGCCGATTCCCTCGGATTTATTTCCACACCCGCGGTCGTGGGTGGCGCGTCAGACCACACGCTTTCTACATTTTTGCACATTCAAGCCAAGCAATCTCATTACAACTATTATGAGACTCGGTCTATTCTAATGGCTTATGCTCATTCAGTCCCCTCATATTCACCTCACACTCGAACCCAGATGGCAGTCATTGAAACTCAGCTGGTCCTGATCGGACACGCGTAGCAGCGGTTGAACGTGCTCCTTTAACCCACCCTCGTGTTGGACTCATCATTCGAGTCCTCCTCGCCCTCCGCCTGCTGCGCCTTGCGACGCCGGTGCAAAAGCGTATCGACGAATCGCGCGATGGCAAGAGACAGCCCGACCGAGAGTACGCTGCATGCGACACTGAAACCACGCCGGTAGAGGGGCTTATCGTCCCTCCGGAAGATCTGAGCTCCATAGATACCAGCGATATTGGCATTCATGATGACACTAGGAGGAAAAGTTTGGGTCAGCCAATGCCAGTACTTGGGCGTGGGATATCTTACCCGGCCATCGCGAGGGCGCGCTGCTCCGAGTCCTTGCAAGTAAGCGAAAGCCACGCAATATTCAACGGGTGAGAGAAAGTCCCGAAGACCTGTGTCCAGACTACACCAAAGTAGCGGACTCCACGGAGGTTGACGTCGGTGAAGGTGCGGTTGAAGATGTAGCCCAGCAGATGGCAGAAGAACCCGACAATGACAGTCTCGCCTCGGCGGTTGCTACACGAGATTAGTATCGGTGCTATATCAAGGCCAACTAGCGACTTACTAGCGATCCGAGAACCAGCTAAACGTAAACGAGACTGGAACTTGCAGGAACAAACCAACCGCTGCCAATGCGTTGCTGGAAAGAGCACCAAAGCCGAAACTCGTGACGATGGACGGGGCATACGTGTCAAAGGCGCGCTGAGGACCGTTATTGCACAGCGTGATCAGGAAATGGACCCAGATACGCCAGTCCAGGAACTTGAAGGGTTAGCTGTCAGCAACAAAGTTACGAAGCCACTGGATGGGGAGACGTACTGCTCTCCTGAATGCGGCCAATGGAATCTTCTTCCTCTTCTTGCCCTTCATCGGGTCGTCGAGCAGGACACGAGTCTGGAGAATGTGAAGCTCACGGTCTGTAAGCCAGTGCACCTTTGGAAGGAAGGTACTGTGGGGGTTCCGGAACGAGTCGAGCAGGAAGAAGCCATAGATGAATCCGGAGAAGACGGTAAAGGCACCCATGAGAGCGAAGAGCCAGAACCAACCTGCCCGGTCGCCAACACCACGCATGTGCAGGATACCGTAGGCGAGCAGCTTCGCCGACGCCTGGCCGAGTTGGTTGCCAAAATAGAAGACCATGACCCGCTTTGCGGTCTCGCGACGGGTGTACCAGGTGGAAAGGGTCCACAGCCCACCGGGGATAAATCCAGACTCGGTGATTCCCAGGAGGAAACGAGTAGCAATGAAAGCGCCGTATCCACGCTGGAATGCCTGGAAGGTGCTGACGATGCCGAAGAGGAAGAGTTGAAGGGTGAGCCACTTGCCCGGTCCGACACGGTAAAGGATCATATTGGAGGGGATCTCGGTCAGCACAATACCAAGAGACAGCATCTGCTGGCCCACATTGAATTGGTCCTGGTCGATGCCAACATCCTCCATGAAGTTGTCGGTAATGGCATTGGCCATGTTGCCACGGTCGAGCTCTATCGTCATATCAGTATCAGTCCTGTACTGGGAAAGGATGACCTACGGAGACAGAAGAACCCAAGCGTGAGAATGGGCATGATCATAAGATCGAGCCTGTCCAACCGACGCGTTAGCGGTTGCCGATAATATCGGCTTGCACAGTGCACTCACTTGCGCTTGGCCTTTTTCTCCTCCTCAACCGTCCAGTCCACCTCGTGGTGTAGGACAACTTCATCCTCATAGCCATCCTGGATCTCAGGACTAGGGGCCGCCTTGAGGTCGGCCATGCTGCTGGTTGATGATGGTCTGCTGGAAGCTAGAAACAAGGGTCTGTGAAGTAGATACCGGCTGCTGGACCGTGGTTGACATGTGGATTTTCCGGTCTGAAGCAAGGTATTTAAGACGGCATCGGGATCGCATCATGGGAGTATCCCGTGCCCAGCTCGAGGTGCGATGGCGTGCTTGCTGGATCTGCCGCTTGGAAAGCCCAAAGCCATCCTGGGCGGGAGGCTTGGCAGGCAGGGCCAAGAGGTGAGAAGCCATGGCGGAAGGCCAGACCGGGGAATAAGAGGCTGTGGCTGGCGCGGGAATCTTGGCCCCTCAGCCGCCATTTGATAACGCTTCGCCATCGCGCCTCTACATTGCACCATCGCGGCTTATTGTGAGACTCGCGCAGAGCTGACCACGTTAAGGCCAGGCCAATGCTGCGCAACGTGGGATGCTCCTTGTCCTGCTCGCCAGTCGCCTCGATTTTCTCCGAGACGCAAAAACACAAATTCACTGGGGGTCTTGTGCCAAGCACACGCAAACGGTTTACACACGCGATCATAATCACAAGGATGCCGACTTATCCCTACGCTGTACGTAAAAGGCGTTGTCGGAAAGGATTTTGGACCTTCAGTCTGTCGTCTTGACCCCCGGCAACCCCATCGAAGTGAGTCCAGGTGGTTACGCCACTGTGGGCAATATCAGATAGCCCCTCGCCAAAGGCGCTTCTGAGGGAAAGATATCGTCGGAAACTCTACTTCCCATCTAATCAATGGGCATGGCGTCTTACGCCACACGTATGGCGTGTGAAACCTGCAAGAGAGCTTCATTATCCTTCCAGGGTCGTAGGAATGCAGGATTGATCTGAAGGATTAGCTGTCCATCGTGATTGGATTGCAGGCCCACCTGACCAGATGCAGGGTGCGAACTCGCCGCGTGGACTCGGCGCCTGAGAAGGGGAGGGGCATATAATCTATCCCAACGAGGGCTGTCCGGCAGGGCATCTCGACATTTCGGGAATGAAAATCTCTTTGGCGTTTTCCTCCTCCGACCATGGGGATTTTTCTTGATATACAGGGCATCGAGTGTGGCGAAGTCTTTACTCCCAACGAGGCTGTTAGGGGTGTGGTACGCCTGGAATTGGACCGGCCAACAGTCATTTTCGATGTCACCCTGTCCCTTGAAGGTCTTATGTGCCGGCCCATTCTGACCTTAGCGTATCTAACCAGCGTTTAGGGTTAGTTAAAACCTCGCTCATCGAGAAGGGACCTGCGTTTATTTTAGGCAACGATGTGCCCAAGGTGGCAGATGAACGGCATCAGGTCTGTCTGACCCTTTGTTCATTACAGATGCCTCCGGTCTCGCGCTAATTTCTAAGAGCTCTAGTTGTTCAAGGATTCAAGAGTTCTCTTCCCGCAGCCAAGCACCCCATTAATTGCGAGAGGATATACTCTGTCTAAGGGCCAATATGTGTTTCCCTTTGAGGTCAACTTCCCGCTCTGGGCTGACTGCTCAACATCGCAACCTGCGCCGAGACACCAGGAAACAACACTTCCTCCGTCATTCGATGCCCATGCAGCGACGAACGGCGCACATGCTAAGGTTGCGTATACGTTACAAGCCGAAGTTACGCGACGTTCGCGGCTTCGAAAGGTGATCTCCACGGAGCAAAATCTCAACTTTGTACCATTCGATCCCGCCGCTGCTCTGCTGTCATCTCTTGGAACAGGGTGCTGCACGGGACAGAAGGTGCTGTACACCAGCTCACAAAACTCACCTGGATACTCTCTAACCCAGCTTCCAATCCTGTTACTGGAAGCCAAGCTACCTTCGCCGCCAGTTCTATTTCTTCGGGAAAAGTTACCCCTGCAGCTGTGTGTACGAACCCTACCTACGCGAATACACCATATTCTCCCAATCAAAGTGCAAAGCCTGGCCATCAGCCTTCGAAGCATCACAAGTATCACAGCCGACGTTCACCATACATCTTGGTCATCATGCCGGAAACTCCTGGATCTCCACGGGCTCGATGAAATAATCAACTGCGATCGTGAAAGGGATGTGCTGTCTGAGATCAAGCCCGGCGTCATACACAGTGTTACCATTCCTCAGATTTCTCCGAGTTTTACTACGTGTACAGTCGAGCGCAAGCACTCGCTCGAGGTGGACGCTGCCTTTTCTCTCTCAGAACTTCCTAAATTATTGGTATGACACGCAACATGTCTTGTTTTCTATGTTCTTCAGACTAACTCGGATTACATGTCCTAGTCAGTCAAACTCGTCATAAACGTCGAAATGTTGTCCGGGAACGACCTGGAGGGAGAGCTGTACACGGAGGATGGTGGCGCTGACGGAAATAACATTCCTCTTAGGCGTGGGTGTCTAGCGCACTTGAGTGTCCCTAACTCGGTTGGTAGAGAAGGAGACCCTCCTCCATACTAAGAGAATGTATTTCATGACAGGCCCATTTATTGTATACCGTCGCAATCGTTGTGGAACTGATAATAAGCCACTTGCAAGCTCTTCTAATTGCCTCCCCCCGTCTTTGTGAGGCGAGTACCAGCTGCTACCACCGGTTCCGAAAATAAAACAGATGATTGTGCGGCATGGAGATAGTCGAGTATCGGTTGATTGAAAGATTCGATGGGTGGATACATTAAGCAGCCCTCTCCTTGACATATTTGGTATGTGAATGAACCCGTGGCAACAACAGCCGTCTCCCCATCATGGTTGGTCTTCCCAATCTCGACCGATAGAAACGCCAGGGTTCCTCCCATCATCAGTGCCTTGGCCGTAATATCTAGCGTTTCCCCCTCCATTGCAGATGCCAGGTACGAGATGTGGATATCCGTGCTCACGCCCGTGGTGTTCCTACCATACGAGGCGATGGCCATGCCTGCTGCCTAGTCAACAATACGGGCCGTTAGAGTCCCGTGTAGCCCGCATTTAGAGTTCGTGTGGTGTTTGTCGATGGTGATCCGGGCATGAATCACCCCTGGGAAGGCGAAGGTGATGGTGATGTTCTTGAGGAGCAGGTTGTAGATCGGGCTGTTGGCGCGCTGGACGGCCCAGACGGCGACAACGTGGGTAAGTGTTGAATCCATGGTGACTAAGCGGGGTGGAACAGAGAATGGGAAGATGAGAAGAGGCAGGGAAGGGTAAGTGCATCAGGAAAGAAAGGCTGGAAAGTCGTCTCGGGCCTGCCGCAGCGAGCGGGCCAGCTCCGCTCTGCGGGACGGAAGATCCGCCAGCGCGAACTGGTGAAAACCGAAGGGGATCGATCACAGTATCCCGACTTGTTGATCAACCTGAAACCGAGTTTTCTTTTCCTCCCTACAGTGCGAAAATGCTGAGCTTAACCGGCAAAGTTGCCCTCATCACGGGGCTGGGCCAAACGAGCGACCAAGGCTGGGGCATCGGGGCCGCAATCGCAACCAAACTCGCGGAACAAGGCGCCCTCATCTTTGGCGGAAACCGATCGCTGAAGTCGGCCGAGCGAACAAAGTCACGAATCGAAGGATCAGGCGGTACATGCGATGCGCAAGAGACAGATGTTACCAACAGCGCCTCTGTAAAGGCGCTCGTCGACGCTTGCATGCAGCGCCACGGCCGGATTGATATCCTGATCAACAACGTGGGCAAATCGGAGCCGGGAACTCCGGCGACGATGGGCGAAGACATGTGGGACTCGCAGGTGGACCTGAATCTCAAAAGCGTCTACCTCACCTGCCATCATGTCCTCCCGATCATGGAGAAACAGGCAACCGGAGGTTCCATTGTTAACGTCTCCAGCATCGCGGGGTTGCGGTATATCGGCAAGCCACAAGTAGCTTATTCAACCACTAAAGCGGCTATTATACAGTTTACCAAAGTCACAGCGGTCATGTACGCGGCGAAGAATGTCCGGCTGAACACCGTTGTCCCGGGACTCATCTACACACCTTACACAAGGGAATTGGCGAAGCGATATGCACCGGGTGGCGATGAGGAGGAATACATGCGGATGCGGGATGCGCAGGTGCCAATGGGGCGAATGGGAGATGCATGGGATGTAGCGAATGCTGTGGTGTTTCTGGCGTCGGATGAGGCGAGGTACATCACCGGTCAAGAACTGGTTGTTGATGGGGGGATTACTTCGTTTACTGGGAGAACATAATCTCTTCGAAACACCGATATCTTTACATCTTTAAAATAGCTTGTTCAATTATTGCCCACAGTGGATAAACCCAGTACACTGTATATTTCATCCTTTTTTTGCCTACCCTCTCTCTCCACCGATCTCAGACCTTACGCGTCCAGGGCAAGGTATCAGGCCAAGGTATCAGGCCGACGAACGCAACAATATCGCCATGCGCACAGATGAATTCCGTTGGCGGCGAGAGACAGATGATTACAGCAGTAGGAAGGCGTCTAAGAGTGATTCAAAGCTACCCCTGCGCAACATAATCGTCGAAACCCAGCCTTGCGCAACGTTTATCATGGCAACCACCGCGATCAAAGCGACCGAAATGGACATCTCTCCCCGTTCGGTTCCACACTTCGGACCATAAGATCGGGGAAGAAGGGATAACAACCAGTGGATCTCGGGGGAGGTGGCGGCATCCATACAATACTCGTCAACGCCGCAGGCTGACTGTGGGATTCCACGCCTGCGTACTCCTTACCCCCGATTTGAAGTACCAGAACGCCCGTTGACGACCCTTGCCTAAATCAAGAGAGAAGCTCCAGGGTGCCAAGGTTAGGATTACGCCGTCCAAAATCGCATCATCTCGGTACCAGTCTGCCATTAAGGGCGGACCTCGTACGGAGGTGGGCATTTCCATATCCTTCTTTCGGTAAAAGGGGGGACCTTTGGAGAGTCCCTCAAAAAAAACCCCTGTTTCAGGAACTTATACTTCGGAGTTTAGAGGTTATTTGTACTCGGATGGATCACCTAGTATCCGATACTAAGAAGCGTTTGTTGAGGGTCGAGCCTAGTGACGCCGAAGTGGGCCTGATGATTGCAGAGGGGTGCAAAGCGGCTAGAGCGAACACAGCTGTCGCAGTTGTAGCATATATCATATACCTCTGGCTGGCTCTCGCAAGACCGCATTACACAACTCTAAACCGGGTCTATTTCTCTTTTACGCCAATGAAAAATGCATGATTCGAGTCTCTCACTTGCTCAATCCACTGATAATCTCCGGCACGCCCGCAAACGCGAGCTCCTCCATCGTTTCCTGCCAGAGCTGCCTGGCAATAGTTTCGCCACGGGATTGATATACGAATGGCGCCATTCTATCCCAAAGGTTAGTGCGCAACTAAAGGCTAGCTCATGAAATAGAAGAGAAACTTACGGTACCACCTTGCCATCTTCTACATATTGCCCATGAGATGCTTCGCCATGATTTACAGCCGCATCGACAAGCGCACGGGCACCGATAGAAGCATCCCGAGCAATGAGAAACTGCATGAACCGAGCGGCATACCCGACGATAGAGCCCTTGAAATCTCGGTCAAGCCCAGACTTGCACAACCCTGGATTCGGCGCATTGATGACTACCACCGACGAGGGAACATGTTTGGCGAGTTCTTTGAGGAACAATTGACCAAGTAACTTTGATGTCGCGTAGCGGTCTCCAAACTTAAAGCTCTCCCGGTTGTCGAATGCTTTTAGTAGAGGAGCGCTGTCTTTTTCTTTGAAGTCGGCCCACGCAGGGGTGTCTGATGAGACGAATGTAATCCGGCCCGGTCGATCGACTGGGTTCTTTACCTGGAGAACAGGGATCATAAGGATAACAAGAAGCGCATTCCCAATATAATTCACCTGGATACTCTCTTCGTGCCCGGTTTTAGGATCAAGTGCAAAGGCCCGTTTGCAGACTCCGGCATTGTTGATCACGATATGCAGTTGGTCTAGGGTACTTGCGTAGTCAATGAAAGCAAGAATTGAGTCGTAGCTGGAAAGATTCAGTTCGCAAACCATTATCTGACAGTTCGCGGCGGCGTTGTTCGACAGAAGCTGCCGCTTCGCTTCCTCGCCCTTGGCCCGAGAGCGCACAGCAATGATGAGTCTGGCAACTCTCAGATCAAGTAGCTGCTTGCAGCACTCGAACCCGATTCCAGTGTTGGAACCGGTAACGACTACTGTCTTTCCAGAGAGATCCACCTTCTTGGATGAAATAAGGGGTGGCTCCCCAAAGAGTTGTCGTCTCACGAACGCCCCCTGGGTCGCCCGTTTGTTTATTGCCGCAGAACTGAACTCAGTCATGGTAAGAGGTGTTCAGAAGGGAAAGAAGATGTACAAATTGTGAACATTGACCTCTCACTGCGAGCAAAATCTATATCTATATCTATATCCATGTCCTGCTCTATACTTCCAGACGCCCATCGGAAGCTCTCGCACCAGCCAATCGGCGATTAGGGCGATAGCAGGCGTATGTCCGTCAATAAACCAGCGCCAAGATCCGAAAGGGGATAACATGAGTTATGCCCGATTCTAAACTTTCACGGTGGGAGTGTTCATTTCAATCCCTGTTGGGGGGGCAGGGCTCGATCTAGTCTCACGGGGCCGGTAAGGAACCAGTTGTCCGACTGCGCACAGGGAACATGGATGGCACTGGGCGCGCTTGCTAACTCCGCGAGTCAATGGTCGGAGACGAAGGAAGCAAGCACCGCCGGTAACCCCGAATTTATACAGACGCCCTGCTTCAAGACACTGGGCTTCTCTCATGGCCGACCGTTTCCTAGCTATGCTAGAGCACTTATCGAACAATTCACGGGGGCATTGAGCTGGAATGATGCGGCACCGTGATCCGAGGTCAATTCTTGCTACAGTCTTTGCTGCTTGTAGTGCGACTGTTTGTTTCGGGGATAAGGCTGAGAGAGACTTTGCGTTTAATCCCGTTTTGATGTATTTCTTACCTCCACCAGGTGACGGTCGCTTTGTGTTGTTTGCTTCTATGGATCAACCTCTAACTGGGACGTGAGTCTCATCTCACCTTCATTCTCGAAACGTATGGCATATGCCCACCTATCACCTCATATCTCATGTGAGGCAATATCGCAATATCTGTGCATTCGTTGTTGCGCATTATGTAACCCTGGCAAAAGCCCTGGTCCTCACCGACGAGTAGTGTAGCCCCCACAATTTTCAGAGATAGACATTGGGCATACTGTAGAGGCCTACTCGTTTGCAAATTCAATTCCATATCTATTCAAGGGAATCAAAAGATGCGATGTGGCTATGAGAAATGTTCGCCTGGCTCAAAGGATGTCGCGTTAATAGCTATTGTCTGGGGTTCCTTGTCCCACAGCCTTTTATGCACCCCTGATGAAAGCCAAACAATCAATAGGCCCATCTATATAAATGTCAAGGCTATGACCAGAATTTGATGATTCTCCAGTCAGCTCTTATCACATCTTGTATCACAAGCAAGGTGATGAATTACACAAGATGACGGACTCATGAAATCAGCCCCAAAGTGGCTACTATGACCGCCCACGCCGGCGATTCCGTCGCGGAAGCCTAGAATGTTTCCTGCTCTAAAGCCACAGATGGTGCGAGGTGGCACAAAGTGCGTACATTTAATGCTCTCAGACTGAAGGACATTCTAACAGAGGCCCATCGTGCATTTCATGCCAATGAGCGTTGGGACGGGGATTTTTTATCCCGAGCATAAGACTCTCATTACAAGAGAGGCTAGGGAGAAATTTTACACATATATAGAGTTTGGCACGGGTGCCACTGTGGCTGATGTGGCCGATGTGGAACTAGGTGCTTTGTTGGCTGGGCTGGAGACCCTAAATTTGGTGGACCATGATAAACTGGAAGGCATTGAGAAGACGTAGACGAGTATATATAACTAACCGATGGGTCGCTGTCTAGATATCTCATCGCTTAATGATATATATCATATTATGTTATCTTATCCGCATTTCAGTAAAACGGTCATATCGCCCACCTCCCTTTGTAGAACTGCCTTTTCCTTATATATTATGGGACTATGGCTGCTTCCCATAGAGGCTGTCGAAGCTATGACGGGACTGTCTCATAGGATTACTCTGGTTTCACGTCTGTGCTTCATCATTGAGATTGCTCTTATAGACCATATTCAATAATTTCCAAGACTCCATGATTTGCCCTTTTGGTTCTTACTAACGGCAAGGTGGTAAAAAATCTGCGTGTTCTACTTCTGTGACTCGATGACCGTGGCATTCTGAATCTCAGTGGATGTAAATCAAAAGGAAAATATAACGAAATTCGTTGCAAAGAGCTTCAACATTGAATAATCCTAGGATCCCCAATCCTCTTTCTGATGGTCGGAAATGGGAATACTGTGCGAGTCACCGTGTAGGAGAGAGCTTCCCCAGACAAGCAGCTGAGGCAAAGAACGGCTACTAGATCCGGGACTAAGACGCAATCGGGCTCTTCGCGGCTATTCCTTTATCAAAAGGGCGTATTTCCGCCTCGCTCCGAGACTCTGATTGGTGACTGCCGATCTCGTGGCATGATGAATGCTGGATTGTATTCTAAGGGTGAATCACGGCATGGAGCATCGCAAATTCACGGTAAATTTCGATGGGCAACACCCATCCCACCCTACATAACCATTGGTCAGGTGTCACGCCACGGAGTCTCTCTTTTGCCTATTCGGGACAAAGGGAGGCGGAGGTTCATGTGATGCCGAGCCGGAGTATGCCCGATCGCGAAGATCATCCATCTCAGAGCCAATCTACTCCGAGACACTGTAACTCGCTTCGTCTGCTTATTCTGTCTCAGCTCGTGGGGGCTATCATCAGTGGGTTATAGCTTCTAAGCCCTACTTCTCAGTGGCCCATCCTCCTTCGCTCTGCTATTCTGAAACCCAAACCGGAATATCATTTGCACTCTTGGTTTAGCGATTGTTAGAGATTGAGATGGCAACGCGCGACTCGGAACGATGAGCATCTCCAACAAGACGTCAAAGAAGATCACTTCCAATGTCCACACGGTGGAAAGAGAACTATCCGTCCGTCAACCCATCCTAGCGAGTAACCAGCACGGAGTAGCGTCATTATCACAAATATAAAAGGAGCCTGTTGCTTATTCTTGTTCTTGTCCCTCCTCAATCCAAAAGCCTAGCTTTCAACAGACACATAGTCCGGAAAGACTCTATTATTCGATACCTTGCAATATGCAGCTCATCTATCTCCTCGGTGCCGTGGCATGTATGCCTGGCGTGCATTCGTCCCCGGCAATGAAGCTCAATGGAATCCTCGCCCGCGCGGACAGTGATCGTGGCAATGAAACCATTTCCGGCCTCGGATCACGCAAGCAAGAGGTGGTAAATGCGGGTGGTAACACCCGGGACCTGGCCATTGCAATGCTCGAGACGTCAGTATATCCAGCTAGGAGTCTTCATATCTAACAAATCGCGGTGCTTACTGCCATTAGGACAACCATGACAACCGATTACACCTATGGTGTGTACACAATCCTAATGTTAACTAGACATGCCTAAGCAGAGAGCGCTAACGTTGGCGGTATTTGGCTGCTAGGTGACGGAAAGACCGGCGACGCAACCAACTTTGGCATCTTCAAGCAGAATTGGTATATCCTGCGCCACTCTGCATCAGAATTCCTTGGCCAGACTGTTGACCAGGTTGACAACGGTGCAATCCTCAAGTGAGTTAGTTGCTCACGCTAGACTTCTTCGTGATCCCCCGTTTTGTGTGGTTGGTGAACTGACAATAAACGCCACCCAAGCTCTGATCTCGGCAAGGATATCCAGGCCCGGCACGAGGGCGAGGAGCACTACGGGTACGAGACGTGGTTTAGTGGCCACCGCAACGGGGAGTCTGGTATTAACAATCCGGGCACGGATGATATCAATGGTGAGTTATCCTCTGTTTTTTGGGGAACTCAGTGCAGCTCACATCATCAATAGCCTACATTGATGCCATCGCGTGGATTCAACAGCAGATCGAAAGCGATGAAAAGTACCTGTCTGATGATACTCGATTTTGGGTCGACGTCCAGGCGATCTAAAAACACGAAAACCTGCTTAAAGTGGGATCCACGCTCGTTTAGTCTGTCATTCTTGATCTTTATCTTGATCTTTATCTTGATCTTTATCTTGATTTTGCTTTAATCTTGCTTTCACGGTGGCTTCAAAGTCATTACTGCAGTGAGAGTGGAGCTAATCTTTGATATCTTACTATGAAAATGCCAAGTTGATGATTATAGGCCTTTATGTTGAACACAGCCAGGTTGAAATCATTTATAGTACAACTTCGTAACTCGATAGCCTGAGTGTTGATAGTACATCTCATTAAGTAGGCAGCCTATTTGGGCAGGATATGAGCCACTGAGAGTTCTCTGCGGTTTTGAAAGAGAGTGCCTAACAGTCTCTTTAGTCTAGCAGTTATAGGTAGACTTTTTGAAGCACCGGAAGTAAATTCAGAAGCATTTTGGTTCTTTGAACCTAGGCTTGTTTGATTAGAACTCTTTTGTAGTTATTAGGAAAAAAATTCATGCGTTAAAGCAATAAAACTGAGAGTTTTGTGGACATGATACTCAAAAAGCGTCGTTTGACATTCATGGCAGGCGGGGCAGCAATGTATAGATAATGATTTGCTAAATGAATAGGACGAAAAGTAAACAATAATCAGCTGATTTATCATTATCATAAGGCTGGTAGTAATATAATTTAAACTTGAAGAGGAATGTGCTGGATTGCGGCTGGTTGTGGGAGCGACGAGGTTCTGAAGCATAATTGCGATATCTTGATTCATGTCAGCCATCGTATGCTGGCTACAGATCTTCCACTAAAAGAACGAACGCTATATAGCCAAAGTAGAAGATGCTTGTGAAAGTCCCATCAAAAGGCCCTTGATCCCAACTCCACTATAACGTGCTCCTGCTATAGTGTTCTAGACAGGTAGTCAACTCATTGACTTCATGCTCTGAGCAGCCGTTATAATGTAGGAAAGTACAGCCTAAATAGCATTGACATCAACCCAGAACCTAGTGTCGTCATACCGGTAAACTGAGTTGCTATCGATCTGCTGCTGAATCCAGTATACAGCGTTCTTGTACTCTGTATGACGCATTAGCGCTGTGACATGTCAACATAAACCATGGAACAGTTTCGTTCTTACTGTTAATATCATCGGTGTATGGATTAGAGAGCCCGGTTGCTCCATTGCGGTGCCCTGCAAACCAAAGATCCACGCCATAGTAACCCTGGCAGTCCCAGCGAGAGGCAACGTCGGCCCAAACGTTATAACTAAGATGATTAGGGGCTTGCTTTGCTTTCACATTTGTTGAAACAAAATGAACAAAAAAACAGAAAGTAAACCTACTTGAGCAACGCCCCATTATTCCACTGCCCCTCTGACTGACCTGCGAGGCCGTAGCGGTTCGCACATACGCGAAGCATGCCCCAATTTTGTTTGAAAAGACCAAAGTTCGCCGCATCGTAGGTCTTTCCATCACCGTAGGTATAATCGGTGGTCATTGTTTTGCTAAGCACGAGATCAGAGATCTAGATATGGATTTTGAAGTGGGAGGGAATGTGCTATTACGTTTCGAGCATTGCAATTGCGAGGTCCAGAGTGTTGCCTCCTGCATTTAGGACAGCTTGCTTGCGCTGTCCAAGACCCGAGACTGTCTCAGAGCCACGGTCAGCTCTTTTGCTAATAGGACCCGAAGGGGCCGCCAGGGCACCCAAGACGGAGAGCGAGGTGAGGAATAACTGAGTGACTTTCATTGCATAGGCCGTCAGGAAAGGTGTGACTCGAAGGAGTGCTTTGTTTTCGAGGTGGTGTAGGTAATGATGAAACTATTAACGCTGCGTTTTCGGGGTTCTTATAGTCCGTGATACTTGATAGATAGATTTAGAAACTCTTGAAATCATGCCATACCTGTTCCCTCCGCTCCATTTTGGGATTTCGGAGACGGTGTACTGCTTGGTATTCTAGTAAGCAGCCACAATTCTCGTATAAGTTAATCCAAAGGGCCTGCATAGGCCGTAGCCCTGTCAACTGTCAACGGAGACACGGGAGGAACTAAATAGAATGTAAGACAAGACCAGATATCCGCACTGAATGTGTCTTACATATGACTAGCGTGAAGAATATACGGCCCCGGGGATTGCTGGGCTTGGTGCCGTCTTGGCAAGGATGGCAGTTCATTGAAAATGGTTGTTTCTTCAGTGAACCCTGTCCGGGGGTAAAGATCCGGGGGATCACCAGGTTGTGGGGTACCGACCAACTAGCTTGAACAGCCACGGATTTCCGCCTGGGCTTTCCTCGACTCCCTCGGAGACTCGGAAATCCGCGCTCTTGCTCACTGAGAAGCATCGCAGCTGATACTGTTTAATTTACTGTTGCATTATCTCAACTTCTTGTCTGGGGCGAAAAGCCTCGGGCCCAGTAACAAGGTTGTATTATGCGACAATATATTCTTCACAAACAATGTAACAGGGACTATGCCATGTCTTTCCTATCCTTGAATTGTAGCCAGGAGGGTGGACTGCGAATTGGTAGCCGCTGTTCAAATCAAGTAGGGGTGGACGACGCGATCCCCCGGACGAGGTTTCGGGTGCGAGGGCCTTGGATCTTCCAATAAACATGCAATTTCAGTTTGCCATGCCTGTCAGATTATCACAGATAGTTTGTAGCCGAAGCGGTCGGTGGTGAAAACATCCTGGTAGATGGCCTCGTATTGGTCCTGGAGATAGAGCTTTCTGATGGTCAGCTGCCCGTACGCGGAGATGTGGAAACTTGATTCCTTATTGATAGAGTGCCTGAATCTGGTTCTGAACAATGGTAAGACCCGAAAGGGAGCCGACAAGTGTCTCGTCGTATCCGTCTATGATGATAGTGAGCGATATGACTATATGGCTGTCGACTACAGACAGGTTGTCGAATACTTGCCGAGAGCCACCATGGCAGTGAGTCGGTCCTCGTGTTCTGTTGCCAAGTGAGCGTCATCGGTCGCGCCTACTATTTCACTAGCCTTGCGGTTGGTAGCGGCGGTGATTCGTGGCTGTTGTCAAGGTGGAGGGAGGTCACCCAGCGCTCGTATTGGTTATTCATTAAGGGGTGATAGGTATCTAACGTATATATTTCCGACTGTTGTCGCAATCCATCCACGCTATGAGACCATGTAAATTAGATAGAGAGATATGTTCATCTCCCGGATGTATATCCAAAGTATAGGAGGGTTTACAACAAGGACAGGAGGCTAGTTTTTCCTTGTGGAACCTTAGATCAGTTGAGACTCATGAGCTCTGGATAGAAAGTCATGAATGCTTGTTCTCAGTTAGCTATGATTTGCAAGGTATATCGTATGTCCGTTTAAGTTTCACTTTTGCTACAGATGTTGGAATTAGAGCCCTAGGGCTAACTAACTATAAATGAGAGTGAAATCATCATCCTCAAAACATAATTCGTCCGGAAACTAGTTTGCATAACTTGGTAAGTGCTGCAAAATGAGAATTAAAAAATAGGAGAAACTAAGATCATATACCATTGAGTTAACGAGCTCAGCCGCACCATCTCCCAATAGAGAAACCGTAGTTTCATCTGGTAAAGTAATACCACATTAAGAACCAAGCATAGGATCATGTCGAACTTTACCGCTCAGCTAAAAAAGGTGTCAAGACACTATTTCTAGCTAATACAGTGTATTTCATCTCCGACAGATCACTACTATTATCTTGCTCAGTGTTTGCCGCCCCTCGCCTCCTGCGTGATTGTAGTAGTATTGTGCACATTCGGGCGGCTATATCTGCTGCCCCCTTGCCTGAGCTTGAGCATAACCCAGGCCACAGTTTCCACTTTACGAGACCAAGTTCAATGCTTAGTATATAGTATTCATTGATACCGTGCAATGCCATTTTGATTCTTGTTTCCAGCATCCATAGCACTTGCTCAACGGATGTCAGGAGGAAGATTGAGACTGGCGGGAATGTTGACATGGCCCTCGGTGATTCGTTTAAACCTTCCAAGGAATAAGTTGGTTTTCAGGTTCTTTAGCAAAAGGGGTGCACGCAACATTTGGAATTGGGAATCTGGATTCAGTTGTGCTGTTGGTTTTGCTTTGGCCTTTACTTACGATTAATTGCTTGAAAATCCCTGTAGTTTTTGTGACAGACATTCACAGCACCAAGTACCAACACAGTTCTGCAAGTCTGTTCTGGTATTTGCTCGTCATGTATAAGCTTCTGGTGATAGTCTTTAGACTTCAAGGATACCTCTAATCCTGTGCGACGGCAAATCGTAGACTTGAATGAAGGTGAAGCCGAATGTCCAGCTTATGATGCGCACTTAATATCCAACAAGACCGAAAATTGCTGCAAATAAATGTTGAGTAGTCGTTTCACGTATGTTCTTGTCTGCCGTTGTCGAGGATTATTTCGTAGATTATTCCATTGTGGGACTTCCTGGAGTGCTTGATCTAACTCTTCTTGAAAGTGCAATATGCTGTTGTAAATGTATTTTTATTGCTTTTATTGTCATTGTGGCTCCCGTTGACAAATGCGCATATTTTCAACCCAACCGGTAACGATCGGTACAGAAGGGCTTGGAAGGGGGTTTCTGTCCATGTAGTCGGCGGCATGGTCTCTAAGGAAGCGGCTTCATTGGATTCCTCGGACTCGTGTAGCTTATCATTGTCGATATTTAGTGGTGATAGTATGTCGAAATCTTCTCTTACGGTTGATGGCATCCCTCGTTCAACAGGGCTGAAGGTCCAGTTCGATAATTGTAATTCATAGCCTTCGACGCATCTCTCGATGTTATGGGGATATTTTAGCTGTTGAGGTGCACTCACAATAATACCCTGCTGCCATGGCCTGTCGGACCAGAGCGCCCCTGGCTAATCGAAACGAACCGTCCTCTACATAGCTTGCACGCTTCGCAACGGGTAAAAGACAGTAGATTGCCATAAGACCCTGAGGCTGGGGAGACTGAACATTAGTTAGGAAGGGACTGAGCCACAACTCTGCGGCTTCAATCGAGTTGGTCGCATGACCATGGACTCCTTGTTGACTCATAGAGCCGATGCATACTCGGGGTGAAAGCTCGCAGCTGTCACTATAACGAGCAGTAATTGCACCAGAAAGGGAGTCGGGGTAGAACCTATATTGGTCGAGGGGCGGTTGTAATCTTCTATGAATGATGGTATGTTGAGTACTCGATGTAAAATTTCAGACTTGTCAATGTATGTTTGAACCCAGGCATCGGTGACCAGCTTCGCGAGAAGCAATGACCTCAAGTTGTCCGCAAGCCTTGCTTGTGGCAATGATTGAAGCTGATAGTGATCATTGGTTAGGGAATAAATGTCGTCATGTAGAGGATTGACAGTGAAGTTCTTGGACTTGATTTTCACCACAGACAATGAGAGCTCGGAAAACCATTACTATTGATGAGAAACGGTGTTACTGTTCATTTGAGCGTGTGGCGTACCTGTTGATAATAGTTCAGAGCATGACTATAGCCATAAAACTTGGTGACTGTTTCGTGCCCCTTAAAATGGGCCATGTTCCCATTTCTGTCGGAAGCAGCCGGATAAGTGTCTATTGTTTCTGCCAAGGATCCAATTGCGGTCCCACAAGGTTCCTCGCTGGATACTCCATCCGCCGACAAGGCCATTGCCAGGTTACCACGATAAGTGCACCTCTCAGCACTTCCGGCCTTCAAGCAGCGACTACATGGTGGAACCTCCCTCCCACATTTCAGCTTACGCTGATAGCACGGATACAGGCGAGTGAAGGTCGTCGCATCTTCACTCCCGGTTTAACGACACGTTATGAACTCATTGGTAGGAAGATGGCTTATCGCTTGAGTAGTTTGCATCAGACAGTGTTCGAGTCTATCTAGAGAAAAATGGCCGAGCAACGGACTTCTAGTCGAGGATATTGGGTGTGGTAACGCCGGGAATTCCGGAGTTCCGGGAAATCCGGACTCGGCTTTTCAGCTCGTTAGGACTTCCCGAGCTCCAGGTGAGCTGTTGAGGCCAAATGAGGAGATAACAAAGGCTGGCAATGGGTGCTCTCTGGGGAGATTCATCTTGTCGACCTTTAGTGTAAATATTCGCGCTCCTCGAGTTAAAAATTGCAAAAACATGCGCTCTATAAATCTTCCGATGCTAAGGCGGTATTCATGTATCTTACCCCATAGTATAAGTGCGGGGTATGTATGGAATAAGCGTTCCATGAGCTTGATCCGTTATCTGCATGCACTCTGTCGTGATGTCAATCTTAACACTGAGGAGCTCTATATTGCAGTAGAAGCCCTGAATCGATCCGGTTATATGAGCAACCTTGAACACAATAAAACTTTGTGGATTTCAGACTGCTTGGGGATTGAAGCGTTATGTCCAAAATCTTTGAATCCGTCCCCTTGGCAAGGGTACATATTCTAACTTCTTAACCTCTCTAGATTGGTCGATGCGCAGATACGAAACACGCTGAAGAGCGAAAATGGCAATATTACAAACACCAGTGTTCTGGGTCCCTTCTATGTCACCGATCCTCCGCGTTACCTAAATGGCGACTCGATTATCTAGATATACCGGGGGTGCGAAACTACCTTTTTCCACAAGAGAATCTAAGATGGTAATACCGGTTTGCCGGTTGCAGGTACGTCTCATCTTCTCAGATCAGCATTTGTTTAGACTTGAGAACTATTTGTGGAATAAAAATCTCAGGTGCTTCCCTAAAAGTATGGGAGTGCGCAGCGAACGGCCTCCACGACCACCAAGACCCGAACCAACCATCAGGGAACATGCGCGGCATATTCACGTCCGATGCAAGTGGCCACTACTCGTTCTATTGTGTGAAGCCGGCGCCGTACCCCGTCCCATATGATGGACCGGTAGGAGATATTCTGAAGTTGATGTATCGCCACCTTTTCTGAGCAGGCCACACACGCTTTATGCTGACGGTGACGATTACCAGGGATTAAATACACAGGTTTTTCTAGACGAGGGTAAGTATCTTGACGTGGACTCTGTGTATGCGGTTGAGGATTTGCTTCTTTAGTTTCGGCCTTACAATAGATTTGGGGTACATCAAGACAAGCAGGCGAGGAAAGTCAATGTGAACTGGGGGGTCGAGAACCCAAGGCCCCTTGCCAGCCCCTTGCCAACCGCCTCGATGATAGATGATGCAGAGTATATCAAGAGCCTGATGACAAACCTCGCGGACAACGGCAATGATATCATTCTAGTGGTGCACTCGTATGGTGGAGTGAGCGGTACGGAAAGCACCCTGGGCATTTCAAAGACAGAGAGACCAGGCATTGGAAACCATGGGAGGATTGCCCAGCTCATCTATATCAGCTCTCCAGTGCCGGCACTTAGTGGATCTGTCATGATTATGATGGGAGATAGTCTGCCGGGTTTTATGAAACATGTAGTAAGAATGAAATACGAGTCATAGTAAAGGCAGAGGTTGCAACCTCTACGAAACATCTTTCTCAGGGACATTATCTGATTACCAGCCTGACGGCTGCGCACGAATCAATTTCTCAGACCTGCCGCACACCCGAGCAATCCAATTGCGAACCAAATGAAATGACATCCTGCTGTTATTTTTGTTAGAGGACTTCAGCACGCAGGATATTTGGATATTCCAGTGACGTCCATAATATGCGAACGCGATGTTTGCGTACCACCTGCATTTCAAACGTCTGTCATTGATATGATTATTATAAAAAGCGGCCGAGATGTGAACGTACTCCTTTGCAACTCCGGCCATTTTCCCAATGTTAGTGTCCCGGCAGAGCTGGCGTCCCTTATAAATAATGTTGTCAGTTCTTATGTACGACTATGACTATTGGGCCGGATAGTATTATGGCTTGAAATTGACGGAGAAATCGATATACATCGCGTGAATAATTTTCATCGCCGCTGTTAAAGTCTCAAAACTAAAAATATTCAACTCAGAATTCGACAAGACAACTGAAGGCAGCATTGTCTTTGCTAGAACTAGGCGGTTTCTATGTTGCCATCCAGATCCAGCTGTGATTGGGGTGATAGTGATACCTTTTTATCTTTCTAATGAATCTCTGCAGTTAATCCTTCTAAACTTTGGGAGGGAGCTTGTTGTTGAGGGGTCGGTAAGATAGGTAAATAATTATTAGCGAGAGAGCTCTTTCCTTCCTCTGGAGTCAATGTCAAAGCACTCGCGTCCGATACTCAAACTCTGCACACCGCCAATTCCTTGGCGCTGGTTCCCGATGAATTTTGTGGCTTTGAGCCAAGATCAAACCGAGCTCGTGTATACCCTGGCCCGCTCTATTAATGAAACCTTGAATATGCCGAGGGAAAAAGACCAAGATGAATCACGCACAATATCGGGGCTTCAAGTTGCATGTAGACATTTAAAGAAGGGTTAAGATTTAACCAGGATGAAATTAAACATTCAGACAAGTTAAGATTGTCGTGGCTAACACTTCAGATAATGGAGAAGCAGAAGTTGTTTAATGTGGTTGAAGATACCAAGTTTGGGGAATTATGTGAATCCTATAAGGGATTTCGTGTGATAAATCTTAATATCAAAGGGACCATTAATAGTAGGTATTCCCTGATTGATCTATGATTAAGTCTGGAGCTAATCTGTGCTATCTATTCTTTTTATAAAGCTTTGCGGCTTGCATTACACCATATGAAGCACGACCAAATTATAGCACTAGATAGCTTACTAGGATCCGTGGTGTTTACGACATTAACGTCGAGATATCTTGGTTTAACAGGACTAGGCGCCTATATTGCCTTAAAGCATGGGATAACTGGTCTACTTCGTGCAGCACAACAGCTTGGTCAATAACTGGGGATAAACATCAATGTCGTTGCACTGTTCTTTATGCCTACTCCTACGGTCAAGAAACTGGGCGAAAAGTGGAAGCATTCGGGCCTGAAAGCGAATACGCTAGAGGATGTTGCAATGGCTATTGCGCTCGCATGTACCCGCAATGCGAGTGGAAATGCAATTTAGTACTACACCTGAATGAATATTTCCCCTAGTTCCGTCATCATGTACTGACATTTTATCTATCCAGATCGCCGGGTAAAGAGGTGTCGAGATAGAGGATAGCTTGAAAGCACTTGTTCCACAGTGGCCTTGGTCTGACATTGTGGCGTTGTTGGGCTCTACCAGAACGCTATTAAAAAACGGCAGCTATCTTCTGCCTGCAGAAGACCAGCAGAGGAAGTACGTCTGTTGTTCTAGCGCTTTAGGATATCCCCCTTCCCTTATATCACGGGAGTAGCTCTTTCTGTTTAGCTGTAGTTGTGATTAGTTAGTGTCTCTCTTGTCTTCCTATACTGCTTGTCGCCAGGGTGTTCACCCGGTAAATCTGTGTTTTCTGCCAGGAAGTGGCAACAAGGGGTGTCTAGCTAAATTAACCTGTTAGTCCACCACCTAGGTTGGTGGTATAGTAGGTGACCACATGCGAATCTCAACTATTTTATATTTTTGCTATTTTTAGTCTCTATAGTTTCTTTTTGTGTCTTCAAACTATATATTCTTATTTTCTTGAAATATGTTATACTTGCTCTTCTCTAGGGTTGCACTGCAGTGCGCGTGCCCCTCTGAACTAGGTAGGTATATCCTGTAACTCTCGGTCCGTGTAACTGCCTTTACACGTCTGTGATTCTCCTCCCGCACTGGCATTAGCCCCCTGGGATATGGGCTGAATCTTGATTACCAGAAATGGCTTCTCGTTATACGTAGTTCCTAATAGACATTACTCTAACTGACTTCCCGGCGGAACAGTGTACTCTATTTCATTCTGATCGCTCGATAGCGGCGTCACATAGGAGACTGATTCTCACACACAAAGTGATGCATCATTGCTAGAGAAGTCCAAGATCAGAAGAATCCCATTCGGTTAGTGCGACACTCTCTTTAGAGTATCTGTAACTCTCCACGTCACTTTCGTCGCGGTAGTCTTCCCCACCGCGAGATACGTCGCCAACGCTGTCACTAACGTAATTTGAGCGGTTGACAAACCGGCCCGTGATTCGCAGGACACTTCACGAACTCAATCCCAAACTCTTGATATCCAAATGTGCCTTATATAGTTGCCCGCTAAAGAGCTGCAGCCTAGCCATTGTAGACGTCCGTGACAACAAAAGCCTCGCCGCAGCAAGCAGGGGGTCTTCAACCCAAACAGCACGCACAAGATCATCCTGCATGTCCAGAAGCTGCACAGCGACTTCCAGACGCTATCATGCAGGCACCATCAGAAGCAAGGCCATCAATTGCGCATTCTTCGCTGTAAAAGGGCTTCAGTTGCTCGTCCAGATTGCAGTGGTCAGGCCCTTGTGGTCGACCGGCGTTACCAGCTCGCTGATGTACCTTTCCGGGAATATGGAGACCAGTATATCGGAACATTTCAACATACACCATACGTGCGAAGGATGCTGTTGTTCAGTCGTAGATGGCCATGGCGAGCTGGGAGCTTTATGGGCGGGAGGGAAGAGGCGTAGGGTGAGCGTGCAGATCTCGTCCCGGGTCTTTCCCATGGCGCCTTCATCGGGCGTGAACGGGACTATGTTTCAGGCGATCATTGTGGTGAAATGTGCTGCGGATATGTGTGGTAGTGGCTTGAGTTTCCATCACCGCACTTGTATCTGCCGATATTTCAGATCGCTCTGTTGGAGTGTCGGAAGCAATGCTCGGGGTAAATGTATCATCGTCGGGGGTCATCTCTAGGTGAAGAGAGAGTGGCAGATCTGCCGCTTCTGCTCGATTGGCCTGGCAGATTTCAATTCATTTGTATCAATCATTATCGAACCCTCGTTAACAGGGTACTTTCTGTCGTTCGTATAGGACATATCGGTCAGCAACTTACCACACGGAGACGAGGGAATTTGCACCTCGGTAGAGTTTAATTCGCCGTCAATGAGAATATATTCTGGCTCCGGGTCGGGAACTTACACGTTCAAATGTATAAAATCAAGGATCCCTTTTCCATCGACAATAAATCATGAAAACTCGCCGGGGTCTCCGTGAACAACATTGAGATTGGGTTCTCCACCGCTACACCAGAGGGTAGATTCACTCTCAGCAATGGTGATGGTCCATATATTCCCATACTCTCGTGGCGCCAGCTAGCGAGAATATAGTCAGC
The DNA here is from genome assembly GCA_023627405.1 of Penicillium sp. S1316. NCBI lineage: Eukaryota > Fungi > Ascomycota > Eurotiomycetes > Eurotiales > Aspergillaceae > Penicillium > Penicillium sp. S1316. The sequence continues at coordinate 25,249 of JAMAHF010000133.1, forward strand.
CAACATACCACACAAAATGAGAATGAATCTAAAAACTTGCCTGATTGCTCTGTGCCGCTCTAACTATGATGCTGAGAAAGGTGTAAAGACGTGCATCGACGAGGTAAAATTGTGTTGACTCATGGGACCGGTATCTCTTTTTTCTGTGGTTAGGGATCATATGGGAGATCCTGTACTCTGGAATTGATGCCCATTGAATTACAAGAGGACTGATCAACCTATCTTGGTGGCTTAGACACGAAGAACCAGAAAGTGGCTTAGATAGGGCAACCTCAGGTCAACAAACGCCACTATAGTATACAAGTACAGCAGTAAGCATATAATGCAGAAAGCCAGTGAAGGACGATCACTCGGCTTCAGTGTGACCCAAGAAAAATAAAAGAGCGTATAATAGATAGGAATCATATGTGGTCATCCACCGTACTACTACTAAATAACTAGATCACGGCAGAAGTCTTGTAAACTCAAGCTAAAGTTCGCCTGGCAACGCGCTCACTTTCCTTTCGCGCTCGCCTCTGAAGCCATTTAATTCCACGGTGTGTAATCAGTCACAAAACTGGTGATGCAGTAATCTAGATCATCGCTAGAGTCGTGTATGCCCAGCCCTATCCCATGGCCTTTTCCATCGGGCTGATTGTAGCGGATGCCGCAGCTGACTGACCCGGCCAAACGTCCACCAACAGCGCATTCAATACTTGTGAAGTAGCGTTCTGAGACCATCCACTAAAAAACAGGAGAACCACCGGGGCGGCCAGATGGACCCGGCGGCCCATCACCTACCCGTAGACTATCATGAACACAGCGCTCAGGTAGTACGCGAGCAAAGCAATTTCCAGTCTGGTTTTCTCAATGCTAAAGTTGCTAAGGCCTTGCGCCTTGCTTCTCACCACTGGCATGCCGGCCCGTTTGGCGTGACGGAGATAATTAAAGTCGACAAGGCGTCCCGTGGTGAACGCGGAAACGACACCCCCGACGCCAACAAGCAGGTACATCTGTGCCGTCTCGGTATTATTCAATTGATAGACGGTGTTAAATGATGCGGTGGCTCCGGTCATGATACCATAGAACCCGACATACCTCAAGCCCGTGACAAGGAAGATTGCCCCCGTCTCCAGGTCTGTTACAACTTTGAGAGTTGGAAGGGGCGAAGGGAAACGGAAGGTACAGTTCCTTCTTGCTTGAACAATTTGCTCCTGAACAGCAACCTCGCCTCTCTTCTTGCGGCGACAATGACGAATACAGACACTGACTGAGGCATTCGGTGGTGGTGGGGGAATCGATCCATCGCTGAAAACTTGCCGACAGGTTTTGGGCAGTAAAAGAAGAAGCAGCACGAAAAAGATACCTGATAGGATGAGCAAGAACCAGAACAACCAATGCCAACCCAGATACTGGCTGATCAAGCCAACGATGATGGGTGAGAGTGAAGGGCCGAGCATGCTCCCTAGGGAAGCAAAGGCGATGTAAGATCCTCGTTCGACGGAGGTGATCATATCTCCCACAAGGCCATTTGCAAGGGCCACAGTACCACTGCTACCGGCACTCTGGACACACCGCAGCACTAAGAGAGCTGCGTAACTGTCTTGAAGACCGACTCCAGGTTGGCGGCGAGATAAATCGTGAAGCAGATGATGTACGCCGGGCGTCTGCCAGCAATGTCCTAGAAGCCTGCAATCAGCATGGGGGCTATTCCCCGAAAGATCTGATTCCATTAATGCAATGGTTAGCTGGGGTTCATTCTTAGCAGGAGATACAGAGCCACCCACCAAATAAGTGGTTACTTTCAAGTTTACTCTGGTGGCTGACACGCCCAAGGCCTTTGTGACGGTGTCGAGGGCGGGGAAATAAATGCTCGATGACAGCGGGGAGAATAATGCGGCCAAAGAGCCGACTGAGATGATTGCGCGCTTCTCAGCGACGGTGAAGACCGAGAAATCGCGGTGTTCAGTGCCTGTGTTCGGATCAACTACCGCAAGCTGACGGGCGGCATTGCCATTAGAAGCAGATTGGGATTCCTCATTACTCATTATGGCTGTCGGAGAACTAGAGAAAATTGATTACCCCTACTTTACACAAGGCGTATGAGAAGACTCGGTCTTGAAGTTGCACAAACTTCCGTCCAGTGCTTGGATCCCGGTACCGGCACGCACGCAGCAATCGCAGTCCCTGTTCGACAGGCAGCCAGTAAGGCCTTGGTATGCGGTCATTTCAAATATAATATAATGCTAATGAAGGCCCTACTCATGATATGGTTCAAGAAATATTTTCCTGCAAGAAGTGATGGGTTTCCACTGGATTCAATCACTGGTGCTGTTTGATAGGTACCTAGGCCATACTTCAAGCTTACCTTGGGTATTTCTCATTTGCAACTTCAGCCCCGGTAACGGGGACAGGTCCAAAGCTGTGGAGAATTGACGCTCCGGTTCGAGTGTTCGCTCACATATAAATAGCATTCGCAACAGATCCACAGAGCTCAACGGCTCCATGTCACTCCCAGTTTCCTCCTCCTTTAACCATCCTAACGTGAGGATATCTGGCCTTTAATCTCCACCGAAGACCTATAAACGCTTCAATTATGTTCGCCACCGGGAGCGAAGCCTCCCCTGGCCATTACGGTCCATCTCGGACAGCTCTTTTGCTGCTGGATTCCCACACAATGTTCGTACGGCGCATCCCTGGAGCGAGGGGACTTGAAGCTGTCAGAGTTGCTGCGCAAATGAAGGCTTGGGCCATATCAAAGGGCATCAAGGTCATCCATGCCTTAATCGACATCGACGCAGCACCATTTGGAACATGCAAGGATGCCGCGCGATTCACAGCTATCGTCAATGCCATGGGCAAAGAAGGCGGCGCAGAATGCCCCGAGCTACTGGACGAGATTGGAAACGAGATTACCTTTCTCCGCCGACCCGGTTATGCCTCGGCCCTCAAGTCGCCTGGCCTTGAAGAATTCTTGCAGCAGAATGGCATCAAATCACTCGTACTCTGTGGATTTAGCACTTCTGGTTGTGTTGCACGCACTGCCCTTTCCGCCTGCGATGCGGAGTATGTGGTGTCGACCATTTCTGATGCATGCGCAGATCCCGACGAGGAGTTGCACAGGGTCATGCTTGGAAAGGTTCTGAATAACCGGGGATATGTCGCCACAGCTAAGGAGGTTCAGAGCGGGCTAGAGGAAGCCATGGGCGGCGACTAGAAGCGTACAAAGATTAAATTAGCTTTCAAGCAAAAAAAAAAAATATTTCCTTTTTTTTTTTCAGTTTGGTGTTGCAAGAGCACAACCTGGCATGATGAGGGCGTGCTTAGGCCCACCATCCAACATACATCAGAAACCCAATTTAGCACCTACAAAAGACAAATGCAAGCTTGATTTTGTCCTAATTTTTTCTAGTAGCCTCGCTTGCCTCGGGCGTGACACTGAATAAACGAAACAAAACGGTAACACAAACGCCATTTCCAGTAATGATTTGACTTTCAAGGCTCCGTAAAAAGCGACATGTTGGACTGCGCTCATTTGCTTCAGGGGCTTGGCTGTTAAACTCCGGTGCCTCCAGAATGACCCGTTCCAACTGAAGCAGAAGCGGACTATTGAATCCACACGCGAGATTGAAGATGAAAAACTGCCAGAGTAGGTGTTGGCCTGTAGCCCCACAGCAAGGTGACAAAAGGGGAACATCGCGTGCTATCCCGGTACCGGCCCGTTCCCGGTCCGTCTCCAGCATGCCATGGGGTCGGGAGCTACCCCCGCCGCGAAAAAGTGTCCTGGAAGAAGAGTTCCCTGCCTCGTCAGACCTGTTGAGTGCCATATGTTGGATAGCTGCAAGCAGGAGGACGCTCGAAATGCCGGGCGTTTCCAAACATGAGGCGGTCCTTCAGGGGCTCGTGGACGCCACCTACCGCACCCTTGGCCTGAGCATCGGCTCGCAGAATGTCACCCCAGGATTAAAGATCGCCAAGAAAGGTGGGCGTTTCCATATATGCTGCGCGATTACGAAGAGTTCCAGTTGATTATATTTTCTTCACCAGACACTCAATCCACTCCGGCTCTATCCGCACCCGCTGGCCTGAACCATTGCTTGTACACGGCTGTTTCCCTCGACCTGGATGCGCCCTTTACCTCGTGGAATGTTCTCAGCCTAGTCGTGCACTGGATTCAAGTTGGTCTCAAAGTCGACCGGCGGAATCAAGAGCTCAAAACCTTGCGCCTTGGTTGGCTGCCAACCCGCCCCCGGGTGCCGCACCGCTTCGTTATGTGTTCTTTCTCTACAATCTGACCCCTAGTTCAACCGTTCCCCCGGGCCTAAAGGAGGGGCTCCTGGGCATTCTGCAGCGGATGAGGTTTGATCTGGATGCGATGGTTATGCAGTTGGGTTTGGGTGAGATTGTAGCTGTGAATTACTTTGTTTCCAACTAATTTTCCTATGGTTTATAATGAATATCGGATTTCGGCCTGATTACCAATATAGGTGGTTGATGTAAGGCCAGGCCTGTGGTAATTAGCTTGGCTGTTGACTTTTGACGTTGCCTACATTGTCTATAAAGTACAAATAAGCAAGCAGAATTGTTAGCATAATAATATGTGGCCACGACGCAACAACTTGATCAAACGGCGGGTGCCGTTTCCAATTTGGTGCAGCAAAGAATTTGTCAAAAGTATTTGCGGGATAGCTGTGCTACTACTTAGACATTGGCTTTCAGGGCGGATTACTTGTGCAAGTCCAATTTGCTGGCAGGGGATCCAGAGCAAACAGTGGGTCACCGCCCAGAGCCCACTCGAAATCGGCCAGGAACTGCTCGTCAAGTTGGAAGATACTACCCTGATCCAGTTCACCGGTGGAAGATGGTGGAACCATCATGCCACCAGCAATGTCGGGATTAATGTCCATCCCAGCACCTAAGCCTGAGCCTGTATGGGCTGCGCCACTGTAACGTGCGCGCATCAAGGCCCTACCATCTGCGGGCTCCATGGATGATCGGACTGCCCGTGACGGGAAATCGAATTCGTCTTTCCACCACCATACCGCGTCGAGAATTGGACTGAGTACCAGTCGGCTCCGAATCCGCATGGCCGTACACTCACCACCATCTGCTTTATGGAAGGCCCTGCTACTATTCCACAGAGATATGAGGACTGTGGAGGTCTTTGCAGCTAGGTCTGACCTATCGACAGACATCTGCTTGGCCATGTTGATGGCTGTAAATAGCGATGACCGCGCGCGGGAAGTGTCCAGACCATGTGAGGCGGTGCTGCTCTTCAGGATCCGAAGTAGCGAAGTTGAAGCTAAGAGAAGGCCGAAGCTGATCTGGATTGGGCACATGGCCACGCAACCAGGCCGCTGATCTGCGAGAGATTGGACATGGTCGATCAAATCACAGGCGGTCGCCACGACTTGTGGGTAGAACGCACTGGAAACCAGAGTTTGCACTTTGTAAAAATGGAAGCTCTGGATTGCCATGCGGCAAAGACCCGTATCGAATCGGTCGTCCTCTACCATGGAGGTTTTATCAGCACAGTGTAATCCAGGTAGAAACTGTATAATATACCTGTAATAGCCTGGAGGTCCAGGTCATCTACATGGCCTTCATAGGTGCGGAGAAGAGCGTCCAATGTGCGTTCTTGTTCGATGGACATGGAGCGCACCCCATTTTCCGAAACTGACTCACTGCATCGCACGATAAGCTCTTGACAACGAAGCCTGAGTACCACCCAGGGCGCGATTGTATCAAAGGGGGCCTGGTAATGCCGCGGATCCTGGGACGGGCTGACCAACCCTCGCGGTAACTGCCCTTTGATCATGCACACTCTGCTCGCCCTATTAATTGAATGCAGCACGAGTACAATATGGAGACATACCGCTGATAGACAATGACAGTATGCGCCCACAGCTCCGACCGCCGGACTAGGTCCCCCTCGGACGGGACTGGGATCGTGACGCGAGAAAACTCATGGCTTGACATGGGAATATGTAAGCCATTTCCCATGGCAATGTGGAGCAGCATACCCCCAAGTTGAAATGTCACGTCTGGATGATCACCCTTTGGAAATGGCCAAGTCAGTAGTAGCAAGAGGCTCTGAATCGTATGCCATGGAGGCCATGTTGACATTGCCGAAAGGAACGCCATCTCAATGACGTGCTGTGCCAGTGCCATAAGCAGCGTCGGATTCCGGATGTAGGCACGAGATGAAACGCCAATTAAACACCAAAAGAGAAACGGAGACTGTGCATAGTACGTATCTGGTCGAGTTTCCGGGTTCAGAATGGGTAGAAATGGGGCATAGTGCCGGAAGAAACTGGCGACAATACGTTAGCCCCAGGCTTGGTCGCGCTTCAGTAATTTGGCAGACGCACAGCTGAAATAAATCGTCAATCTCTGCACCGCTGACCTCGACACCATGGAGGCTTCGTCCGCGGGTTACGCCCGCTCCCAACGCCGGAACTGGTCCCGGAGTAAGGGTGGTGTTCCGCATGCCACCAGGCGCTAGGAGTTGTGGCGGATACAATAACGGTGGGATACGTGACTCTCCAAAAATCAAGTCACTGTTTGATTCCGTTCTTGGAGTCAAGTTCGTCGCCACCGTCAAAGGGGGGATGGGTGATGGGTTCAGGTCTGCCGAGTTAGAGACCCGGAGCTTGCGGCGGAGGTCTTTAGTCTCGTGCTCCAACTCAGAAAGACGTCTAATAGAGTGTTAGAGTATTAAACATCGTATTCAAGGGAGATGCAGCACATACTTGCGCTTGTGTTCTCGTTTGAACGGGTCCGAGATGACACAGTTTGCATTGACTTTTCGACACCGGGTACATGGCGCCTCGGGGTCCAAGTAGACATCACACTTTGTCTATACTTAAACTTGTTAGCACATTCACCTTGGGCAATGTAAAAGACCGCGTCAGGGCCTGAGGGACTGGCACCTTTTGCTGGCGACACTCGGTGCACGCCTTCTTTCCTTTCTTCAGCAGTCTGCGTGTGGCCCTTGTTAGAGTATAAATCCAGCGTATACAGGCAATCCATACTCGGCCATGGAAAAATATCAGTGCCTACATCAGGCTCAATGGTAGTATGCTCTCGACAGTTCCACGGTGGGCAGCCCCGGTTGGACAGGGTGAGAAAGAAACGTTCCCGGGGATCGGGATCTGGTCAATTGGAGTCGGTGGTCACCTGATACACGGCCCCACTTGATGCACATTTTCCCCCTTTACTAACTTTCAAGATAGTAACTTTTAACTTTATATATTTTAACATAATTCTAATTAAAGTAGTATCAAAAGTAATTAATTCCTTAGGTCCTGCAGCCATAAGGGTTGTGATAATGTCGGAGCTCGCGGCGTACGTAATATTCGGTCCACAACCGCAAGAATATGAAGGTCCGATTCCTTGAATCTAGCTATGATACTGCACTAAATACAGGAAGAATAGGGGTAATCTAACTAACTAAAATAGGAAGTAAAAACAATATAAGCAAATAACTAGAAATAACTAAGCAGGCGCTGACTAACTGTAAGTTTAGTATTAAAGCAATTACTAGTGGTCACTAATAGTTAACACACCCCCCCAGTATTAGCGAGGTCATGTACAGGCCTAATATATTAAATTATTAGCTGTGCGCGAGAAAATACCAGTTTAGTCTATAATAAGGCTTTTTATATTAACCAACCCAAGCATCTTTATAAATTCTTGGTGTTTTTAATCTAGTAGAATCTTAGTTAGTCTGTCTGCAGGTATCTCCACGCTGGGGACTGTTACGAACCACACAAGGCGGCACTAAAGGGCAGAACCCACCACGAGGCCACGGTCTCTTACGGCCCCACGACCATAGACCAGAAGCCCGCACGGACGGAAGACCATGGTTTGAGAACCTAGGGGGACAACGATTCACTTTGGATCGCGATCCTCAGACAATGATCTTACGCTAATAAACCCACAAATACCACGGTCTAGAGGCCGGATACCAAGGACCTTGAGGAAACGAGGAGCACGTGATAACCTGAATGGAAACGAAGTTCCTAGCAAGGAGAATTTTGGATAGGGCCAAGGACGCAGGAAATGGTGACGCCCTGGCACGACCAGGTCACGTGCAATATACCACTAGAAGGTACCGTCGGGAAGGTATGCTAGACGGTCTACGAGAAAAGGACCTGGAAGAAAGACCCTGATGATGGTATACAGGATGGTATGCCAGCCGAAGGACATATAAGGATATTTATTTCCCACTGTATCTAGCTCTACTTTGTTCTTTGTGATTAATAAAGTTGTTATCCAGAGAGTTACCTTTGCTACTTCCACTGCGATACACTTTGTCTATACTTGACTCTATAGGCTTCCCACACGTGGTGAAGACTGGCCTTGCGTTGTTTTACCTTTACCCGACCTGACCATGACTCGCCTTACCCGCGAGTTGGACGTTGAGCAACCAAGCCTTGCGCAGGCCCCAGGTAAGTTAATCCGAATTATCAGGGTTCAGGTCAAACGCGACCCAAGGTTAGGAAGAGGACTTGAAAGGTCAAGACCCTTCCGCAACAGTCAAGACCCTTCCGCAACAGGGACCTATTAAATATTAATATACTTTACTTAAACTTCTTAACAAAGCTATTGGCTGTGTATATTAATATATTAAAGCTTGGTATAGATCTAAGGATCCTCCTTAGTAAGTAATCTAATAGTTTGTTAGTTATTATATAGAATCAAGATCTAGTGGTTAGGGTCAAATTTAATAGCTTTAAATAAGTGCTTCCACTAGAAGGTTAACTTCGCGGCCTTGGATATAGCCAGTAGTTCTACTTTAGTGGTAAAGGTTATTATTATATATTACTTACTTGCTTGCTAGTTAATTAGTCCTCTGTATAGCTTGCAGAGATAGCCTTTAGTACTTTTCTAGTCCTTGTGGTCTATAAATAAAGTGTTGCTTGCGCATATAAATATCTAGTTAGGATCAGTTACAGCAGAATATTTAATTACTAGATATCTTGTGGCATAGAGGTATATAATTATATAATCTATAGCCTTAAGATACTTCTTAAAAGGGTTTATAAGGAATTTAGCAAGCTTATTTACTATACACACAGTGTCTAGCCTTAAAATAATAGTTATATATAGGATTAATCTAACCTTCTACTAGTAATAATATATCTAAGCTAGCATTACTTAATCCTCTCTAGAATTAAGCTTGCTATAAGCCATAGGTGTTTTTAGGCTCTGGATCTAGTTATTTAAATAATATTATATAGCTATCTTATTAATATAGGAGTCCTGACATAACCAGAGCTTTTATAGTATTTAATTTTAAATAATATATATTCCTAGGAACCAGCTCATATTTTCTAGATTATATAGCTTATATTATCCTTCCAGGGCCTGCTTAAAGCACTAAGCTTCCTTCTATACTACTAGATCCTTCTAGTTTACTATAATAATATTATCCACGTAGAATAGGACCAGGAGATAGTGGTTTATAAATAGGTATTAATCTTTATTAACTACTTATAGACTAAATTCTTAAAGTGTTATAAAGAGATTTTTTTACCATAATTAAGGGGATCTTTAGAGGCCATACAGCGCTTAAATAACCTTCTAGATCTTACCTTTTAATTTAAAACTATCTAGTAAGCCCACGTATATATCCTTGTTAAGGAATACATTTAAAAAAGCATTAGTAGTATTATATTATATTATATCCAGGTTAAATACTATAACCAGGGCTATAATTATCCTAAATATATATATAGCAAGTATAGTAACTTACTTTTCTTCTATAAATTCTACTTGCAGGTCTCCTTGCATATAGATTTATACTTTAGCCTTTATAAAGTTACCATCCTAATTAAATTTATAAGTAAAGATCTATAGTAATAGTATCACATAATCCTGTCCTGCTTCTAATTATTCTACTACTTTAATAGTTTCTTTTTTTATAATTACTTTATATTTAATTATATATATAGTTATAAACTTATTTTAAAGTAGGTGCTTAAGCATATTATTCTAGGACTTTAGTAGTAAGGGGAGATTATCTTAATAAAATTATTTCTATAGTATTTAGCTTGTAAGGCCTATTATAAATATATTTAGTAAGCTATCTGCTTAATCCTTATATATAGCATAGGATTTAAACTAAGTATCTTGCTTTTTCCTGTATATTTTTTTGCCTTTAATAATATTACTAGGATTAACCTCTTGCCTAGGTCTTTTTATCCGCGTCTACACACCCCCTAAGCTTTAAATCTTTTCTATTTATAAGGTTTTAAAAAGTATTTAACTTGGTAAATTATCTCTGGCTTAATTAGGTAACTCTAACCTATTATTTTTACTTTCTATAATTAATTTAGGTGTTAGTTCTAGGGTTAAAACTAGTATTAGTAGTAGAGATATAGAGATCTTGCCTGTTTTTATAGCCTTACTAGCCTTGCTTGCTCCACTTGCCTCTGTCCCTTGTATAATTTTAACCTTCTTGTTAAAATTAAGTATACTAAGTTCTTCCTTAATAAAATCCTTAAATCTAGGAGTCTCCAGCACCTCTATAGGTATTTCTAGGCTTGTTTTCTTAATAAGGTCCTCTAAAAACAGCTCTATTAGGTTATATAGTCAAGATTTATTAAATATAATATCTCTTGCCTCTTCAACCCTTTTTTTCTTTAGAATCTATACCTGCCAGATATTTAAAGCTATATATCCTATAAAATATCTAATAAACGCTCTGGGAGCAACCTTCTTGGTTCTCTTAAGATCCTAATTTCTTATATATACATAGTATCTAAAGGTATATATATTTACCAGGTCTGGCTGCTTTTTATATAGCATTTTATATAGAGTTTTCTAGTTTAGAGCTTTAACTAGTAATTTATTTAAAAAATATATAGCTACTTTAAAAGCTAGCAGCCAAAAATCTAGTAGTAATTAGGTATTAAGTAATAAAAATCTTGCCTTCCTTATAATTACCCCCCTAGAACACTTTATAAAGCCATTCTATTATGCTGGCCGCCCTGTTCCGGCCGGCCGTCCGGGCGGTCGCCGCCCACAATCCCCGATTCTGCCGGGGGGTGGGTGCGAGGGGGTCCCGCGCCTAATCCGTCCTGCCGGCGCATGGGCCAATCCCCGCCGCCGCTCGCGTCCAGCCAGCGCACGGTGGATCCCCTGGTGGGCCATCCCGCCAACGCACCCCCCAATCACCACCGCAGCGCCCTTGTCCGGCCAATGTATTGCCCAATCACCACCGCAGTGCTCTCGTCCGGCCGATGTATTGCCTAATTATCACCGCTGCGCCCTTGTCCGGCCAGCGTATTACCCAATCACTATTACTACGCCCTTGTCTAGCCTGTCTAGATGCATTGCCTGACTCCCTGTCTATTCCTGTTCTCTAAACCCTTGGCCTACTAGCAGCACCCAGCGCACTATAATAAATACCACTATCTTTTAATTATAAGCTTGGGTGCAAGTTAGAAAGATATATTATCTCCCTCCCTACTAATTATATAAACCCTGGTCTCTAGCCCACTTATTTTTTTACACCATGTTGCCTGGGCTGTAGGGACGGGAGAGCAGGTCCTTTTAAACTAAACTATTTTAAACCAGTAGCTACCCTTCCACAGTAACTAGACCCTGACCAGGACCGTGAACCGCGCTTGTGCCTTATAGGTCTGGATCCCATGCTTGGAGCTAATATATTAATAGATAGCCTGCTGGGACCCACGCAGGACTGGTGGCTAGCAGTCAGGAAAGCTGCAGGCAAACCCTGTCTCCTAATTAGCCCCCCTCCACAGCTCCAGAAATAGTAGGACAGGTTTATGTTCGCGCAGCTAGTGCCATGAGTGGAGCATGTCCTGCACGCGCAGCTGTTCCACCAGGAACTAATCCTCTGCTATGGGTGGATGGTAATATTTCCCTGCCAGATGCTAGAGTAACTAGGTGGGCTAGACTGCCTTATAACACCCAGTGCAGGTGACCATGCGCTATCACGGGTAGTAGACCAGCTACGCCCATGGCAGCACCTGGTGCTCGTGCTTGTTAGCAAAGGGAGAGGGAACCCTGGGTGACCCGCGATCGGCGCGCTGGCCAGCCGCGAGCCTGGTGGGCCCTGGTAGCAGCGCGGGGCCACCTGTCAGGGGGCATGGCTGGGACCCTGTCCCCGGGGCCGGGGGTCTCTCCTTGCCCGCCAGGATAAATTAGTGCCAGATCTTAGATGCCTTGCGGAACAAGACTAGCTGCTTGGTCTGCAGGGCCATCAGGTGCTGCTCCTCCACTATATAGATCTACTAGTTAATATGTTACTAGTGGCCTGCCTGGTGCGCGTAGATGTTTAGTATTAACTCCGCTGCTGTGTGTAGATTACCCGGGGTAATCCCTTGGGGCAGGTGTTGTTTGGAGATCGTGATAACCATGTGCCAGTAGCACCAGGGGTTAAAAACTACCTTAGGCTTCTAGAAAAACTCGCGGCTAAGCCATTTTATAACCTGACTAATTATGGTCCAGATCGGCGGGAGCTGCTCCCCGGGAAGGGCAAAGAGATAGTAGCTCGCGCATCCCGCCGCACGCCTGGTAGTCAGCTAGCTGGGATTAAGCTGCCGCTGGAGTAGCTTGATCAGCGGTCGCACGTGCGCGAGGTAGAGCACGACCACCTCCCCAAGGCGGGCGGGGAGAAAGCGGGCGGTGGGCGTGACCAGGCCGTGGCGGCGGACGGTCTTATTATACTTAGTGACCAGCATTACCACGCCCTTGCTAATAAAGAGGTTCCGTATACTAGACGTGGTGTTACACCATTTAACAGTCATCAACTCAGTGCCCCGCGCGGGCTGGCCCCACGTCAATTAGATAGTAAGGATCAATCAGTGGAGGAAGGCCCGGGCCTGGGAGAGGTAGGCTGTTACGGCCAGGCGGTGCCAGCGCAGGCCTGTCCGCAGGGGGCGACAGCCCGGGCCGGGCGCCTCGCAGAAGGGGAGCAGCGGCCGCACCGTCTCGCCACTGGGGCCCGGCGCCCCCGGGTTATCGGCCAGCAGCGAGAGAAAGGAGAAGCCCGGGGTCACGCGCGTGGGAAGGTCAGTCAGGTGCTGGAGGTCCACCACCAACGGGGCGCCCAGCAGGAGCTGGCGGTGGAAGGTCAAGACAGTGGTCGCGAGCACGGCCTGGATCCACTGTTAGAAGAGGGGGAGGGGGAGGCCGTGGGGGTCTTAATACCAGTACAGCACAGTGGTATTGGACGACCAGGCAATAGACAGTGCCTGCGGCTGGTCCCGCACGATACACATGCCACCGGCCATCAGGCCCAGCAGCTTGGTCATGGGGGAGAAGCTAGGTTGACCACCGTAGGCCTGGTGGACCTGGATGGCCCGGCGGGCATGGTTCCGGATCAACGCGCGGGGGCGGACATTGGGGAGCAGGGGGTACAGCTGCGCTGGCAGCGCGAACTCCAGGAGTAGTAGCCGCGAGACCCAGATCAGCCCAGCCAGGATAGAGGTATAGTTATAGGGCTTGTAGAAGGCTAGCTGGCCATTATCACTCACCTGGAGGCCGCGGATTGCCATATAGGCGACCAGGGAGGCGCTGAACCAGTCCCCCTCCCGCTTGATTAGCGGCGCGGTGAGGCAGTAGATGCTGAGGGAGAAGATCGCCTGCGAGAGCCATGCCCAGCCCGCCCTCGGGAGCTGCACGGGTCTCCCGCCAGCGGCGCCCCAGGGGCCACTCGCGCTCGCGACGGGACCCACGCCCATGGGAAGGGGGGCATTATCCCCACTGCTGGTTTCCTCTGGGTCTGGGTCTGAGTTAGTACTATTACCATCACCATTAGAGTTACTATCTATCAAGGTAGACAGGGCAAATATATTATTACCTGAGGAGCCCTCCGGGCCACTATAGCTCTGGGAGGAGGGCATCCTGTGGCTGCCACGCGGTCTAAGGCGGCCTGGCAGTGCCTGGCTAGTAGGCATCTAGGGGTGCCTTGCTAGAGCTAACCCTGGTATCCTAGTCCAGGGGCTGCTGGCACCAGCAGGCCCCGCGGGCGGCCTACCCTCCCCACGCCGGGGCTTCACCGCGTGGCCGCGCGGGACTGGTGTATTAGGTGGGGAGCAGGGCCGCTTTCTCTTGGTGCCCTTGGCAGGGGCAGGTAATAGAATTACTACTATAATTATAACCTGGCTCCATGGCATCCCTCCTGGCGGCAGGCTGGTACTTGTCAAGGTCTCCCCTTCCATGGGGCCCCGCTGCCTGGCGCCCTGCTGGTATTACGGTCGCGCTGGCAGTGCATGGTTAAGCTAGTTAGTGTGGACCTGGTTAATTAGATTAGCAAGGGAGCGCGCCACTATCAGACCAGAGAAGTCCTAGTCTGCCAGGCTCTCTAGGTAAAGGAGCAGGTATTAATAGATAGCCTGCAGGAGCTACTCCTTTAATAGGGCGAGCGAGAGCCTAAGGTGTTGCTGGCGCTATGCTAGTGTTAGGGGCGCCGCCTGGAAAAATAATATTAGAAAGCGCTTCTAGTACTATGTGTAGTAGGTAATTATTACCACCTGCTATGGCTGCTAGAGGGGCTAACACCCCTAGTAGCCCCCTTGGTTACTCCTAAAGACCTTAAGGATAGGCAGGTAAGTAGTGTCCAGGGTCCTTAGCGCCTGGTCCAGGACCTAGTTAAATATAGTAGTAATTAAACACAGGATTAGCTTATAATCCCTATAGTAGTAGCTAACCAGGGGATAGTAGTCCCCGGGGAAAAAGCTCCTAAGCACGGGAAGTACCTAGCAGGTCCCTAGTAGGCCAGTAATAGCTAGTATAGCCCTTAGTAAGTGGCTATAGAAAAATTATACCCACCTGGTCTACTATAGCCATGGGCTAGAGTTATTACTCCTATAGTGCTTACTAAACTTAAATTAGCCTGCTATCCCTTGCTATGCTAGCGTGACTATACTAGGGCTCTTGTCTAGACTAGGCTAGGAGTGCTAGAGTATTTTAAGCCCCTTGCAGGCCTTCTAGTAAAGCAGCTCGCGCTGCTAGGGCGCTACTAATAAGGGATCCCTCCTTAACAGGACCAGGGTGCTAGGGGTTAATAGTAACACAGTAGTAATAGCTAGGGACTCTAACCTATTAATAGGCTCTGGTATAGTAGTAGTGGCAGTGGCATCCCGCGCGCTACTCACAACCCAGGGGTATTAGTAGTAGTTATTCTAGAACTAGCTCTAGACTAGCACCTGGCTATTGGGTAATATAGGCCTAGTAGCGGTCGCGTGCTTATGGCGTAGATAGTTATAGAATACCTGCTCCTGGGCTGCTAGGAAGTAGCAGAGGTGGCAGTACTACCTAATTTAGGGCGCCCTAAGCTTGGGGATTAGTAGGATAAAGTAGGGGAGCAGGTTAAAATCCTAGTATATTTTAAGTAGAGAGGTAGCAGGGGGCAGGGTATTTTTTATCTCCTAATACTACCACGCTAGGTCTGTTATATAGTGCTTGTTATAAAGATGGTGATTTACTAGGAAAAGAGGCACTGCTTTTTTATAGGGGTAATAGATAAGCGCCTTATAGCTAGTATAAAAAAACAGGAGTAGTGCTATAATTACTTTGCAGGAGTAATAAAGCTAGAAAAAGAGAGAGATATATATATATATCCTTAGGCGAGTGGGCAGTGGGGATCAGGGAAGAATAATATAGATATATAATATAGTCATGCTAGACAGGTAATAGGTTTGATTTAAGGAAAGATAGTAGTCCTGTTCCTAAATTTCCTTTCCCTTCCCCTTTTTATTTTATTTACTTTTACTTTTTTTTTTTGTTTATATTTTAGAACTTCTAATTTATTTATTTTATTATTAAAAAGGTAGTAAGCTATATAGTAAAGGCTGGTAGTAGCTATAAAGGTAATTAATAGTCTAGGCTAGTGGTTAATTTATAGAATTTTAAATTTAAAGATATTAAGTAATACTGGCCAGGTGGTATAATTCTTTTATATAGTCTACTTGCCTTAAGTATTATACTATAGTAGGTCTGCTTAGTTCTTTAATTATACCCTAGGTCCCTGTGAAGTGTAGCTTGTAACCTAATAGTATTAAGGAACCTAATATAATATTTTATCCTAAATTATTTAGGGTTCTGTCCTGGAGACACCCTAAATTACTAAGGGGGCGTGGAGGTTAGACATGCCAGACACACTGGACACACTGGACACACTGGACAAACCAGTCAGGCCGGTCAGGCCGGTCACGCTGGACGCGCTAGACACGCTGGACACGCTGGACACGCTGGACACGCTGGATATACTGGATATGCCAGGCAGGCTGGAGAAGCTGGGCAAGTTTACAAAGAACATCTATCTGAATACTAAAGCCCACTCGCCGCCCTAGGTCCAAGCAAAGCAGAGGCTATTATCCTGCAGTGCTTCACGGCCGCCTCTAGGCCCATTGCCACTAGGCCATGTTGTCCAGCACAGCCGCCTTGCCCAGGTCGCTCAGTCTATAATCAGTAATCACCTTAGTATAGAGAATATAATCCTCAAACTACGTTGCCAAGGCCTTGTATTAGCTTTATAGAAGAAGAAGAGGCACCAGCACGGGAAACCTCTGCAATTCAAGCCCACGGCCCCTGGGAATAGTGGTGCAGATTTCACTCTCTACAAAAGGTCAAGCAGGCGGCGCGGGAGCTTTACAAGAGGAAGGATAAGGCTATATAGATTACCAAGGCCTTAAAGGAGGAAGACAAGGTCCACTGGCAGCTAAATTAAGAGGAATAACTATGCTGGCCTGAAGTGTGTGATAAAGTAAACACTAATTATAAGCCAACGCGGGAAACCTACAGACAATTACATTGGGGGGTGACTGGCGGACCAGCTTCCCAATGCCCAACCTAATTAAATAATCAGTGACCAAGCGGTGTATTCAAGTCTATCTACCATCCTTAACTACTCTATCTGTTTTAATAATAACAATATCAACCTGTATTAGTTATAAATCTAATTACCCAGGGCAAAGGCCCCTGTATTACCTGCTTTTACTATCTTAACCTCTGGCTAACACCACCTGGATTATAAATTACCTACTAAAGCACTACCTCTGTCCCTTAATCTCTTACTATTATACCTGGTTATCTTTATATTACTTTCCTTGCTCTCTCTCCCAAGCTATTATTTTTAAATATACTACCTCCCTTCCTTAACCTTATACTATATTCCCTTTCTTTTTACTATACCCTTACCTGTTCCTTACTAGCTCTCCTTAACTATCTCCCTCCCTTAATCTCTTACACTCTTGCTAGTTCCTCTTTATATTACTCCCTATATTACTATCACCTCTAGCTAAACATATCTAGATTATTAATCAGGCACTAAAACACTACCTCCCTTCCTTAACCTTATACTATATTCCCTTTCTTTTTACTATACCCTTCCTTGTTCCTTACTAGCTCTTACTAACTATCTCTCTCCCAAGTAATTATTATTAAATATAGCCCCCTCCCTTAATCACTTATATTCTTACCTGTCCCTCTTTGTGTTACTTTCTATCCAGCTGTCACCTCCAGCTAAACATGTCCACACCACTTTCCCTTTCTCTTTACTACACCTTTACCTGTTCCTTACTAGCTCTCCTTAACTATCTCCCTCCCAAGTAATTATTATTAAATATAGCTCCCTTCCTTAATTGCTTATACTCTTACCTATCCCTTTTTATATTACTTCCTATCCAGTTGTTACCTCTGGCTAAATATATCCACACTACTTTCCCTTTTTTTTTACTATACCTTTACCTGTTCTTTACTGGCTCTCCTTAACTATCTCCCTCCCAAGCAATTATTATTAAATACACCCCCCTCCCTTAATCACTTACACTCTCGCCTGTTCCTTTTTATATTACTCTCTATCTAGTTACTACCTCTGGCTACACATGTCTAGATTATTAATTAGGTACTAAAACACTACCTTACTTATTTAACCCTTACCTAGCCCTATCTTTCTCTTTTATAACCTTACTAGTTCCCCTCTAACTCTCCTTAACTATCTCCCTTCTAAGCTATCCTAGCCAACCTTTACTAAACTACTAAGCTCCTTACTTACTCCAAACCTTAATTACCTAATCTTCTCCTCTAGCCTAGAT